>BGPR01016441.1:0-34513 GCA_013235015.1 Araneus ventricosus | reverse complement strand
AGGAAATCCAAAATATCGCTCATGAAGGACAAATATCTGAATCAACCAACAAAGAAACTAATGAATCCTTTCAGAAAAAAATGAGTTCATCCATATTCACAGAACTTTTTTTCCTATGCAAATATCAAATTGAAATACTTATTAAGCCAATACAATGATCCAAACTCTAAATGCAGTGGACGATGCTTGAACTGTATTTGTACGTAAAGACGCTTTCAGTAATGAAACTTGTAATATTAAATTTTGGTTGTTTAAACTAATGGTGTTAAACAGAAAGCAATAAGTTTTCGTTTTACGTTCAATCACGGTTTTTTTTTATTTGAAGTATTATTGAAAAGTTTCTGTTTTGAAACCAGTATCGTAATTGAAACTAATTTGAAGAAAAGATACTATGCTTTCAAAATAGTCACATTTTTTACTGCCGCAAGTGCTTGATTTTATACATTCATGCATATTGTATTTTTTTTAGTCATGTGTTAATCTGCACACACAATAATAATACTGTTCCTTAAACATCGATAGTCTGTGCTTAATGATAGTACAGTCGATAGATTCCCAACCACGACAACGGCTGAGGTATCGCCGGGGAGAGCCCAATGATAGTTGATAGTTTCAAAAACTATTGATACCATCGGATAGTTTTCCCGCAACATTTATCGATAGTGTCTTCCAGTTGATAAGGTTTGAAGCCATCGATGTTCAGCGATAGTTTTAAAACTATCGACCGAAAATGCGCCATCGATATTATTGCCCGTATAATCCGTTACATTACGTCATCCATAAAAGCGGAAAGTCGATGGCCATCGGTTGTTTGCGTGATGTTCCGAAATCCCGATACTATCGACGCTATTTAACACCAACAGACAGACTTCGTTCGTTTGATTTTCCGTTTTAAATTTGAGTAGATCCTTGACGTCAAAGCATCTCAAATATCAACATCCTTCAGCTTTGCGTTTTCGAAAGAACTTTATTTGTGATATTTTATAATGTGGTTTGGCAAACCACCCGCGGTTAAAGGTTAAAAGTGTTCGCAGAAAACTTAATGGTATTGAGACCACCCAAAAAAATGTTTTCGACTCACAGGTGATAAAATCAGATAATAAAATGTAAAAAAATAAACAGTGGATTCATCAAAAACTTTAAGCAAGCCCGACGATTTCAGTCCTTTCTCTTTGTAAACTTCAACCTGCATGAAAATTAATCATCATTCTTTTAATGCTACAAGGAGTTGAAATTTCGCTGTGTTTAAGTCGTCTTCAAAGACAGTAAATTAAAGATTAATTGAATATGAAGTCCTTGACCTCTGAGATGAAATAGATTTTAAAAATACTTAATGCCATGAGATATGTCAATTTTATGTCAAAACAACATATTTCAGGTAGCTTATGTATATTAGAAAAATTTTAATGACATTTTTATGTTTACAAGTAAAATTGTTTTTTTAAAAAATCAAGATAGCAGTCAAGACGAGGGGAAAAAACTAAGCAGAAAACAAAGGAATTATAATGCTTAGTTGTGGGGTCTCCGATGCTGCACGGCTATCTCTGAATAAAGGCTATTCTCACAGGCGGAAAGAAGTTAGAAAAAGTGACATGCGCCCAACATACCTCCCAAATAAATAAGGAGAAAAGAATGGTATAAACATTCCGCCCGCGAAAACGCGTCAAATTTGACGATTAATAAATATAAAAAATGTTATTTTTTTATAAAAATTGAACCGTGTCCTGTAGCAAAATTACTATCTCAGGAGTTTCGAACTCTGTCTCTCGCGTATCCCTAGATGGCTGTTTTATATGTTCATGTACCCCCCCTAATGATATCCTCCTCAATACCCACCAAACAACCTTCGTCTATGCAAAGAAGTTTTTATGAATAATGTTAAGGCTTAGGTTGTTTAAGAGTCAAATTTGAATCGAATTACATTTGCTGACTTCTTGTATTAGTTTCTTAACAGTATTAGTTACCAAAACAATGCCAAACAAATAAATCAGGCTGCTAAAATAATTTCGCATTAATTCTTATATGATGGCTTAAAATTACACGCCATCAATCAAATATTCAAAAGTATAGTTCTTAAATACCACAAATAATATTCACTTGGAGAAAGAAAATTCCCCAACTTCTTCATCCTTATGTTTTCTTGTTTCCGCCATTGGCAATTTTTTATTTTGCGTAAATTCTCAAATGGTCCTTTTGCGTAACCTTAACAGGTTGGGAACCTCTGTCTATCTCACTCCGGACTTGTTTTTGTCTGACTTTACATGGCTGGAAGAAAAATAACCAAGCGCTAATCGAGGTCAAGGTGGGCCCGATAAGCAATGGGTTATCTGAATAATGCGTCATTTGCTATGTAGAGAACCGAGGTTACGTAATAATATGTCTAATACTCTCCTTTAAATAAATAAGGAGAAAAGAGCTATCTAAAGAGATTCGTTCAGACGTACCGAAATCGACTTAATTTTAAAAAATCGCAAAAAATTCCATATTACTTAATTTTCTCGTTTCTTGTGAATAATTACTAAAACCGCAAGATACAATTTATTCCTTGGTATGGAAACGTTTAATACGTTATGAAATGCAAAAAATGTGAAAAAATGAAAACCCCTCGTAAGCCAAGCCGTAGAGAAAAGAGATAAATTAGTAAAGGATGTTTGAAGTGTAATAATGATTCATGCGTTTAGAAAATGCCTGATTTTTTAAAAGTATTGTCATACAATGTCAGTAAATCACGCAAACAGTTTGCAGAAATAAAAGATAAATCAAGTGGATAATGCCGTTAATGCCAGAGATACGCAGAGTAAAGAAATTGTAAATTTGATTCGTTGTTGATGGAATTAGAGTGAAGAAATATATACATTAATAAAATGAAAATGCCGTGCCAAAATAGATGTGGAAACAGTTAATATTTCCACACTAAAATTCAGTATCGTTAATGAAAGGAAGTCGCGTAACGAAAACGAATAAAGCGCAAGGTCATACAGACATCTGTTAACGTTTTAGAAACTTGAATTTTCTTTTGTACACATACATAGTGAAGTCTTAAATTTTATATTGCAAAACAAATCACGGTAATAGGGTTTGATTTCTGAAAAGAACTAGATAAATAGAAATCAAATATTTCAGATGAGAAAATGGATTTTAACAATGAATATTTCTACCGTAATTGGTAAATTATACCATATACATATGATATCAAATTGGCTGATAATGCAGTGCCTAGAATTTCTGAAAGAAGAAATAAAAGAAATTAAAATAGTAGGAAAAAAAATGAAATGAAAAGCAGATCCGATATTCATAACGCCATTTCTTCTGACTTCAGTTTCCTGTCAGGAAAGGCCTTAAATGAAAGCTATGTATCTTATCTCAAAAAATGTGCAGGTGATATTGGTGCCAAATATAACAAAGATATTGACACATTGGAATTAGTAAACTAAGTATCTAGTACTTTCAAATTCCAGGTAAAAGAGCCGGTGAAAAACATTAGCACAGCTTCTAGCAATCTGGATATTTTGAAAGTTATTTCCAAGTATGGATTAAGAAATGCTTATCCCAACATCAAAATAGCATTGCGGATATTTATGACAATGCCTGTGAATTTTGCCTCTTGTAAACGCAGTTTCAGCAAATTAAAAATAATTAAACACTACTTAAGGCCGAGTATCGGTGAAAGTAGAATGCTAACTTGAGCAAACTTGTCAATAAAATACGAAAAGGCATCAAAACTAGACTTCAATGAAGTAATAAATGAGTTCGCTTCGCTCAAATCAAGTAAATTAAAATTGTAATTAAAATATAATTCCTGATTTTTCACTAACAATCATTACAAACTATTTATAGCTTTTCAACAAAATGTTACAGTGAATTCGCAATTTTGAATTTTTGATCATCTTAGAGCAGCAATTCCCAAACTTTTTCACTCGTGTACCCCTTGATAAGTCTTTTTATTTCTGAGTACCCCTTACTGTCAACCAGGAATGGCGCTAGAGTTTGCCCGACGGGGGGCACAGGGAGCACGACCTGGTGTACGGGGCGACAAGTGTAATGAAATTGATCTGAGATTTTCGCCAGATTATTAATTATCAAATACAGTTGAATACCCCGTATAAAAATTTTCCTCGACGGGGGGAGGCTGCCCCCCGGTCCCCTCTCTGGCGCCACCCCTGCTGTCAACCCCCGTCTCCAACCACCTCTTAACGAAAAAAGTTTTTATTAAGAACGACAAGGGCTTAGGTTAGCTTAAGAATCAAACTACTCTTATGAACTTAATAAAATTTATGACATTTTTATTTACATTTTATTCCATTTTTCAAAACTGTAATTGTTGAACGTCAAAACAGATGAAAATAACATTGTAAGAATTTCATATTAATATATGACGAAAACTAACAATTACTCAATTAATAGATATTAATCTTCTTTCTCCTTTTTCTTATTCCGTAAATAGGCATTCGAACTCGTAAGATTTTCATTTTTCAACCGAACCTGATGAAGCGAAATTCTAGAATATTCTTAAATTTTGTGTTTTCCGCCATTACCAAAATCACTTTTGAGTAACCCTAAATTCTCCACCGAGTACTCCCAGGGGTACGCGTACCACAGGTTGGGACCTCTGATCTAAAAAATGTCATTTAATATTAATAAAATTTGAATTCAGCTCATATACAGGGCAATTATAATTAAAGTTGTAGTTTCAAAAGAATGTAAAGAAAGATCCACTGATCAGAATGACATGATATTTCGTCTGAGTATATGTAATGCAATGGGAAATGGGTTTTGCGAAAAATAAAAAATAGTTCAAAAGTTGACCGATAGATGGCGCTGTACTCGTGATAAGATGCTGAAAAACGATTGCTTTAAAAGATATGCTAATTTTAAGATGCTAATCAAAAGACGTGACATGTTGCTGTGGCACTCTTGTTCAAAGCCCATCCACCACGACAAGGTGCTGCCACAGCGGATAGGAAAAAATCGGTTTCTAATTGTCCCTAGACCAAAAACCGCAGAAAAAGCAAAAATGAAATCGGTTTTTAATTGTCCCTAAGCCAAAAACCGTAGAAAAAGCAAAAACTGGTGAAACCATCAAGAAAAGGAAATCGGCTTCGACTTGCTTAAGAAATGTTCAATATGCTGTCCACCGTTTTCTCCTATGAGCTGAAAGAGCAAAACAACATGTTCCGCAACAGATCAGAGTGTTTCATTTTTAAAATTGTGAATGTGTTGCGTAATGCGGTTTTTCAAATCAGCTAAGTTCGTAATCGGACAACCGTATAAAACATCTTTTAGGTAACCCCACAGCCAGAAGTCGCAAGGGTTCAGGTCAGGTGATCGTGACGGACAAGCTGTGGGGAAATGGAGACTGATAATTCTGACATTTCCAAAATGCATATCCAAAAGCTGTTTCACTGGATTTGCAATGAGCAGAGGAGCGCATGTTGCAGTGATGGAATGAGCTGGTTTCACAAAAGAGATTTATAACGTGTTCCATTGACTGTACAGGTTATAGGAACCGAAGAACCAATCTCCTTGAAAACGAAAGGGCCAACAATAAATGCTGCCGTAAACCCATACCACAGCCTTTTGAGAATGAAGAGACAATGGTTGCATTTGGAACGTATTATCTCTTGGCCATATTCTGCAATTTTGAGTATTGACAGAACCTTGGAGGTGGAAATGAGCTTCGTCTGTTCACAAAATGTTCCATGGCCATGCATTGTCCACTTCCATTCGAGCAAGAAATTGCAGGGCGAAAGTTTCTCGTTTTGGCAGGTCAGCAGGAACCAACTCCTGAATATTCGAAATTTTTAATGGATAGCATTGCAGGATGTTTCGTAAAATTTTACGAACCGCGCTGACAGGCATGTCTAAAGTTCAGGAAATTTCCCGTGCACTGCACGTTCCCAAAGCACTGCTTGACGCTTCCTGCAATGCTGTAGCCACATCCTCCACTGACGTCGAAGCAATTGCTTTCCTCTCTCAGCAACATTTCACGTCAAATTAACAAGACACTTCAAATTTATCAATCATCTTCAGACCGAATGCAATCAACGGACCAGAGTCGCTTCTTAAACCCTTTAATGTCCTGAATTTATTCAATGCAATCGCCGCACAGTCACCGCTCTTGTGAAAAAGCTTCGCAAGCAGAGCCCGATCCATCAATGACAAAGTCATGACTACCTTCTCCGACGCAGAATAACAGGAACTGCATGTTCCCCGCCTTTTTATCACAAGTGTAATAATGCGGTGCGCATGTCACGTCTTTTAATTAGCATCTTAAAACGTCTTTTAATTAGCATATCTTTTAAAGCAATCGTTTTTTAGCATCTTATCACAAGTACAGCGCCATCTATCGGTCAGCTTTCGAACTATTTTTTCTTCTTTCGCAAAACAAATTCCCATTGCTTCACATACACTCAGATGAAATATCAGATCATTCGGACCTGTGGTTCTTTTTTCACATCCTTTTGAAAGTGCAACTTTAATTATAATCACCCTGTATATTCAACTCTTAATTTTGAGCTCTAATTTCTTTTATTTCAAATTAGTAATTTATTTACTATACACTATACATAGTGCGAAGCAAATAAATTCTCTTCTTTATTATGCATCACACAAAAGCCAATGTTCAATAGCTGCAATAAACAATAAGATATAGATTTTGCTTTATTTTTTGTCTTTTAGAAAATACGTGAAATTTGTAATATATTTGACGATACATTTATTTTGTTGTGTACAGTATTTTTCATGAATATAGTTCATTAAAGTATTTTTTAAGATTTCCTTTTTAATAAATCATAAAAAATGCTAAATTTGTGTATAAAAATATTTGCAGTAATGTAGTTTATTTTCCTGGAAGGGATTTTTTAGAAGGGATGAAAAATTAATAAAAGTGTGTCACGACGGCGGGGGGCGCAGCTTTGCCAGTTCCACCAAGGGCGCAGGATCACCTCGGTACGGCCCTGGCACCTGCTCACGCGGGCTCTTCTGTCGCCACGGACCTCACCTCAGCCTTCAGTCTGCACTGGATCCAGTTATTGGACTTTCTAGAATTGGCATGTGTGCCGAGTGAACACGTGAATGTTGATTTTAATTTGTTGTAAATAAAGGCTTTTTGTTGCGTGTTCTTTCAGATAGTATCTGTCCTCACCTTCCGCGACAATTCTGAAGTTTATAATCGTGTTGGACAAATCCATGAATTTTTTTTTAGAAAAACACCATAGTTTTAAATGCTTGATTGAGTGTTAACTCTCAAAATGGAATTTTTCATTGGAAGTTATCATTTATCACAAAAATGTTTAAAAATAATAACAAAATAAGTGCCACAAATCTTACTCTGTTTCAATACTAGCCACTGGAACTCAACGCCACATTCAAAAAATACGACGTCAGTAGCCTTATTTATTCTTACAAACATAATTCCTGTAAAGCTGCGGTTTTCAAAACTACCTCAATTTTTCAGCACTCAGCAAGTCACAAAAAAAAAAAAAAAAAAAAAAAAAAAATACAATTATTCTAATTAAAAAATTGGTGTGCTTTATAAATTTCTTCATTTGTGCTTAAATTTACTTATCTTATCGTATAGAACAAAAAAACAAGATTCAAAATATGAAGAGTTGACTGCAAAATAAACGAAAATCAAAAGCTTCTAATTATAAATAAATGCAGTTGGCATAAGATACAATGCCTAGACCTATAGGCAGTTTTCGTATCTAAACAAATTGAGATTTAATCTTCAAAATCTGCAGTTCGCTTTCATTGGCCCTCTATATCGGAACAATATAAGGAAGAACTCACCACAAATAGGTGATTGCATAACCCGTAAACACAGCAGGCAGATATTAGGAAACATGGGAATATAATTTTAGAATATTAGTATCTTTAGATATAACTAAAGTAAATTGAATCAGACCAGAATAAAATTTGCGCTGCGATATGCTTTAGACTCTAAAGATGTTTTTTGAATTTTTAATGTTAATTTTATATCTACATAAGCTCTTATATATTACGTAATTTTTATTTGTCAAACTGTTTCAAACATCTCTCAACTCTCAAAAAATCCTCAAACTGTCTATAACGATAACCTGTCTATAACAATACATTTTCTATGTCTCTTCAATGTCGTTATAGAAAGTTTTACTGTAAGTGCTTACCAATCTTCATAATTGTACCAATTTTAAAATGGCTGAAGATTGATTGCTGTTACAGTAGCTTTGCGCTGACCGAAGATATATTTCAAGTAAGCCTGACGAATAAAATTATCCCGAGTTGTTTTATCCTGCAATTTTTCTGTTAAATTTAATTTTTTCCTTCTTTGCTTGTTACTTTTTTTCCTTCAATAATAAAAATAATTTTAAAAACTTATCGCTGTTCGTTTAACAAATTGCTTTTCCTAGTAAGATGGTTTACATGGCTACGATGAATCAACTCTGGAGAGGTCAAATTTTATGATTTTACGTGTTGACATTTATTGAATAATAGAGCAAAGATTATTATTATTTTACAAAAATAAAACCCTTATTAAGCATGTTGTTACGGATTCATGCTGTTGACATATTTAGAAGTCTCATTCCTCGCAACCCTTATGTCCCCAAGCCGAGAATCTGCCACTAGGTTAAAATGTAGATACTAATCTTCCAAATTAAGCCAATTCGAAAATTGCTTCAAAATTATTGCTGTTACATTAAATATATATCACATTTCAAAACTGCGTCTCGACTACTAGATTTAATTCGTGTTCCGATATCGAAGCGAGAAATGAATACGCATACCATTTTCTAAACTCTCACACAGCTCTATATCGAAGTAATTCCAAACTCCGATAATAGATTTATGAACTCTTAGTCCACATGCACGGCCATCTTGGCTGGAAGTGGCTGTCGAACTCTCAATACTCTTTTTTTCCGAAGGCTATATCTTCTACTGGATATTAATGTCTGATAATAACAATTCATAATCAGTAAGATATATATTTCTAGGATTCTAACTACTTTGTTTGATATGGATTTTTTAAATATTTTTTTTCCATAAAATGCCTTTCCTCAACTTCACTTTTCGAAATTTTTTTCTTCTTAAAATTGAAAAATCTAAAATAACAGAATGATTAAAATGACAGAAACCCATTTCATAATCTCAAGTGCAAATAATAATTTTAAAACGCTTCTAAATTGATTATGAAGTTTAATACCGCGTTGTACAAATCCATGGAATATTTTTGAGAAGCTACCAAATGTAAAACTCCTGACTGAGTGTTAACTTTCAAAATGAGATTTTTCATTGCATGTTATCATTTATCAAAAATTAACAAAAATAATAAAACAAGTCAAACAAAGTTGAATTGCGTAGAAAGACGTTTTGTCCATCGCGTTTGTAGCCCCTCTCTGTTTCAATACTAGCCACTGCAACTCAACATCACATTCGACGTTAGCAGCCTCATTTACCCTCGCAAACCACAATCCTTGTGGTTTTCATATAAAACCTCCAATAACTCTAGATTATACAGATTTGAAAACAAAAACAGAATTTATATTAAATTATTTCTAATTAAAAAATTGGTGCGCTTTATAAATCTATTCTTTTGTGTTTGAATTTGCATATCTTATCGTAAAGAAACGAAATACAAAATTCAAAATATGAAGTGTTGAATACAAAATAATGAATATCAAAATCTTCTATTTATAAATAAGTTCAGCAGCCATAAGAAACTTTACCTAGGCTCATAATCTGTTTCCGGATGTAACCAAATTGAGATTTAATCTTCAATATGTTCAGTTCGCTTACATTGGACCTCTATATAGGAACGATATAAAAAAGAACTCACCTCGAAGAGGTGATTACATCACCCGTAAACTCGGCACGCAAATATTAGGAAACAAGATGTATAGTTTTAAGAGTTCTAGCTTCTTTAGTTTTAGAGTTAGTTTACAGAAATTTTAATACAAATTTTATATATCTACATAAGTTGTTGTATATTGCGTAATCTTCATTTGTCGCTTTTTTTGGAAATAGCTATATTTCGTTCATTTCCCATCTACTTAAATAAAAATTGAATTGAATAATCAGATAACATTTTCGTTTTCAAAAGCAGAATTCCAATCCGTTATTTCATGCATATATTTAAAATGATTCTGAATTTATAAAACTTTTTCTTTTAAATTTAAAGGAATGTATACGTGATATTAAATATTTTAATCTGGAAAAAAATTATAATTTCTAACAACCGAACATCATTTCTCGGGAATAATTATTTTAATGAGTGCTGACTTACATATTTTACCCAGATCACCCTTTTATTTTCTCGAAAAATGAAACATTTCGCCGAAATTCAAAGCGAATCAATTCTTATCACCATTCTTCAATACCGTATGTTATTTAACTGCCTCAAAAGATATTTTTGAATTCAAAAATCAGGTCTCATCTAAAGTTGGTTAAATTAGTTGTTTCACATACAGGATTTTGGTTTAGTTTAGTTATATTAAAGTCCAGTTTTGAAGCAACACGACGGTTATTTTGGGACGGACCTCAAAGTTTTGAACCGCGGTCAGACGACGATGACTTTAGCTGGCACCCTCCCCTCGAAACTTCAGCATCAAACCACCGAGAGGGCGTTTTGCCCCCTACGTATGCTTAACATGCAACATTCCCAGATACACAGCGAATCTTCAGTAGAATCGAGTTTCGACCCTAGGACCATCGAGCCCGGGTCCGCGACCTTACCACTTTGGCCTCCACAGGCAGGAAAATTAAAAAAATATACATTAAGTTTAAATTCACTATACTTCCAAAAGTTTTACAAATATAAAAGTAAAAACTATTTTATAAGAGAACATATGCATTTTAGTTTTTTTCCAAACTGTTACATATGTTCTATTTTTTTTGTCCTTGTTTAATTACGCGACCACATCTATACGTTGATCCTTCAGGTACTCAAGAGAATGTCATTCTTTAAATATGCAAAGGCGCTGATCACACGATTCGCGAGGTTTTAAAGAGTTGCTGGCAATGGTGGCACAGTATCTTTAATGCAACCTGAAAGGAAGGAAGGAAGCGCGCACCAGTAGATCTGGAGACATTGGAGCCGGTTAGGGTCATGGATACACGAGCTATTCTTTTCGCCGCAAACCGAAGCGGTGTAACAACCAACAATTACTGGCAGGTTCTTATTCCATTACAGTTCTTCCATTTTCGAAATTTGAGGTAATTATTTTATGAAATACGGATTGTATAGTGAGTTTATGATTATTGAAATTGAAAAATATTCATGTCTTAACTATACAAGCCATAATTAATTCAAAAGCCCAATATATGAATAGAAAATAGACGGAAAAAGAAGGTTATTATAATGATAGTAGTTCTAAGACATGGTTGCGTAACAAGCAATAGCACCTATCTGAATTTTTTGAAATTCGAAGAGGAAGAAAATACTCAAATTTTCTCAAGCAATAATGAATATTTTCGAATTTCTTTTTCTTTCACCGCAACAGGAATATGCGGACTCATTTTATATTGGATGTTTAACTCGGTCGACTCGATAAAATATGCAAGGATGTCTTCGTCTATGAGACCTTCCGCGTTTAAAAGTCTTATCTCATCGTTTGTGTTCCAACAAAAACACTTATATCTTTGCCATCAGATTGTGTTAGAGACATGAAGTGAGTTGGCCAATGACCCTTGTCATATTTATTCTATTTGGATCCAAAAAAGGCCATAATCCTTATAATTAGAGACAGGCAGCTTGACTTATAACTCTGGTTATGAAAGAGCTGCTGGGATGATAGGCTAAAACTTCCTGGCCCTTGCGAGTGGAATTCCAATAAATATTAGAGCGATCCGATTACATCAGAAATGACAAAAGAAAAAGTTAAAAACACATTTATTAAGGCGAACACACTTTCAGAACATATTTACAGTTACCATATTTCCACTTTACAGAGTGGATGTTCGTCTTACTATACCTACATTTTACAGATACAGTGTAAGCGACATCTGCTTCGGTTCGACTTACAAAGCACAGCCTTGGCTCAAGACACATATTAAATACAAGCATGTATACTCTACTGACATTCAGTAGATCTGCATATCAGCAGCTGTTATCGTATAGACAAAGTCAAACGATTCCGATAAAATATCTGTGAATTTAGATGTCAAGTGTCAGCTTTAGCAATAAAAAACTACAGAAATTCATGTTCCACTTGATAATAAAATTTCTTCTGCGAATTACAATTTTTAAGAAATATTATTATATAATTTTTTCCTATAACATAATATATTTATAGAATTTGAAAAGTTTATTTTCCATTGCTTCCCTCTGGGGGGGACACGATGAGAAGCCACTGGATATATAAACGGGGTCTCGCTTCAATAATGCCTTGGGCTTGCCTGGGTCGGAGATATTGCATGCCTCCTTCAAGAGGGGTCTTGCCGTTTCCGGTGATGGCTGTTAGGACTTTGGCCTCTGCACTCGAGCTATAGCAACGGCCGTCACTCAAATACATCGGACAGAGAATTCTGGAGACCGAGGTGATCTAGATACGAATTTCCATTGATGCCTTATTTAATGATAACAGTCGAATTATTTAAATCAATTTTAAAAATGAAACAGCAAAAAATCAAGATACATGATATTTAATTTGAATACTTATTTGCTGGCTGAGGCCAGATTGCGTTGTAACATTTATGAAAAGTCGTAAGGTTCCTAACCTTCAGGTTACTTTTTCTCGACAGATTTTCAAACATGTTTTGTTGAATTTTTGTAATTCAAATATTATTATCAAAATTACTTACATTATACATATCTTTGCAGGTTATCTAAAGAATAGCTATGTAGAGCTAGCACAGCGATGTCACATCTTTGTGGTAGCTCTACATAGCTAATGAAAGCGAAGGCGACATTCTATAAAGGTCACTACCGCTGTAGGTTTAATCCTATGCTACAGTTCGTTGACTAAGTACAGAGCTATTCCGAGAACTTTTCTATAAACCTACACATATATGAATATTTTTAAGACTGACACTTTATTCTCATTCAAAGAGGAGACTTTTTTACTTATTTGGTTTCAATAAACAGTTTTCGAATGTTTTACCTGTCTTATTTTCTTGTCTACTTTCTCCTGTAACTATTTCAGTCTCATGCAAAAAAGCAGTCCGACGAACGGAGATTTACTAATCTAAAATATTTCATTGCAATCTAAATACTATAATAGTTAATTATTAATGATGGTGCAACAATAATGTGAATTGAATAATTATGATAACTATGCAAATTGAATTTAGTACTATGTCAAATCTATATTATATTAGTTCAATTTTAAAATTATGTCAATTCAATAATTAGGATAACTTTGTTGATACCCGAATAATTACATGATGTCACTTTAAATGTAAATGTAGGCTGCGAGTTACTAATCTAAGAGAATCAAATTACAGTGAGCACAACAGATTTTTATATTTAACGGAAAATAAATGGATTATTTAGTGGAAGTTAAATGGAATATTTTTCCCCTCAAATATCTATAAATAGTTTGGGATTCCTAAGAATGACTCCATGAATAGGAATTTCAAACCACAGTATAGGAATTGTGTTGCAGTAAAGGTTCATTTTCGCTATATTGCAGAAGAAAAATGATATCTGCAGAATCGTCCGAATTTTGGAAAAGGAATTCCAATTTTTATTAAATATCATGCCTTCAGTTCGTAACTTAAATAATTGTGCTAATAAATTGGTGAAAATGAAAAATATAAAAAAGAAAAACATTTATGGCAAAAAATAAAGCATAAAAATATTGAAACAAATTGCTGAAAACGAAAAGTGAGGACAAACTAGACGATTAAAAAAATTTAAAAATCGGAACAAAAATTGAAACGAAATTACTCTTTTCAGACTGTTAAATTATTAATATAGAATGCATAACTATATAAAATTTTACATTAGCAATTTAATAAAAATGAAAGAAAAAATCTGAAATAATTCATTTTAATATTAATTGTTTTGAGTGAAATTCATCCGGATGACCAAATTTAACAGTCAAAAATTAGCAGGAGATAAATGTTGCAAAATATATCTTTTATCATATATAATGGAGGAAAGAATAACATAATTCTTTGAAAAACAAAACGGAATATTTAAAAAATGAAAATAAATTTCCTCGAAAACTATCAAAAAATATTTTTTAAACCCTTAAAAAATTTAATAAATATCAAAATTTTTAAGACATTAATTTGTTGACGAGTAAAATATTCTGTTCAGTATTTCTTAGCTAAATGTCTAAAAGATTAAAAAACTAACTATAATAACTACGAGATTAACATCATGAGATTAGAAAACTGAGGAAAATGCAATTGTTTACAACGCAACAAAAGTTTAGATTTGAAGCTGGTGAAAAAGAAATTTAAAGAAATTTCGAACATCTAGTCCGACATAATGTGATATGAAACAATTCTAAAAAATTTATTCCTAATTATACAACGAAATTATATAAAGTATTGATGCTAAAAAAATTGTTTAGATTTTGAAACATTTACTTAGAGAAAAAAATACTGCTTGCAAATAAAAGTGTTATCAATCAATTTTTTTTTAATTTAGAAGTGGTTAATTTCAGTTTAAATAGTAATATTAATTTATAAAAATAAAATGTCACAGCAATTCCACAACAAGAAAACAAGTTACATACACTTTATTCTAAAACGGAATATGTTTCCAAAAATTATTTTATTCTAATTTTCCCCCTCAAAAAAAATTCATACACGTACAAAACACTCTCACTCTCAACTGGAGGAATTCTGAATTACACTCTCTCAGGAAATTCAAGTTAAGAACAAACCGATCTCATTCTTCCTAACAATTTTTTCAGATTGAAAATTTTTAAGTGTTCGAATCCATCTCCCAGGGTCTAAAAATAATATCACGCACCAAAAAGAACTGAAACATATAGATAAATATAAGCATTGTAATTCTAAAATAGATAGCAATGTTTGGATTGAAAGCACCGCCCCAAGTTCAACAATAATTATAATGTTGCTGAGTTTGCAAATCAAGCTGTTGTAAATAAATATCGCATTTGTAAACATGTGACGTCTTTTACCTCCTCAAACCACTATCTCCGTAGAGTTGCGGTTTTCTTATAAACATGGAGTATTGAAACTAATGCGACTGATTAACTTGGGAATAAAAATCTTCTTCTTCTTTAAGTCTTTAAATAATAAATTGGTGCAGCTTACAAAGTCATTCATTCTTTGCTAAAATTTTGATTTTTTTTCTATTTGTATAGAAATGGGATTCAAAATTCCATTCCTCATGAAAAAATTTTCCACGATGGAAAACATTTAAAACACCACTTCTGATATCTGTAGAACTATATTTTCGACAGCATCACAGTGTAAGGTAATATTGGCGTGCATATTTTCTAAACAGGAGGACGCTACAACAGCCGCTAATACAGCTCTCGACTTAAGATATTTAAAAATATTTTCGAACCAGAACTTCCACTCTGCAAACAAGGCCAAAACATTCAGGAAATGCTGCGTTCCCTCATCTTGTGATTTCTCATCGTCTCCTCAGTTCAGTAGACCGCGATACATGTTATTTTTACAAGCATTTAATTGACTACTTTCATGACTATATAGATAGAATTTTGCTTTCGATTTTCCTTCACCTTTTCATCTACTACATTTCTGAAATTCCATACGATTGTTCATTCCCGATTAAATTACAATATATACAGATTTTAGCTTTCAGTTAAACGTATTAATTGTTGTTTTTCTTTTAAAAGTATAATTGTTTTTAAGATTCCATAATAATTGTAATAATAAATTATGAAATATATTAAACTTTAAAAAGTGGAAAATATAAAAATGAAAAATATTTTAAAGCCAACTCTTTTATTAGTGTAATAAAATGAAGAAAATGATTTTTTTATAAAAATATGTACAAGAAAACAAAATCATAAAATCGTGAGACACTGAAAACAATTCAAGAAAAGAATTAGCCCGAATGGGTGTCATAAGAAAATCTAATCAAGAGAAGATTTCTGAAAGTTCATCATAAATTAATGATATATTTTAAATGTAATTAACATTCCAGTTTATTTACAGTATTACGCATTTACGAATTAGTTTTGACGTCCATATTTTTGATTAAAAAAATATTTTCTACGTTTACTTACACTCAAAAAAGTACTTCTAAAGGCTTGTAACACTCCGCTCCTGTTCACTCACAGAGAGGCGCAAGCGAGTGACGTATCTAATCACTCCGCCATTCAACCAATCGCGCAGGGCGAACTCGCCTACGTATTTCCTGTCTCGGAGAGCGCGGTAGAAACTAACCAGAGTCCCTCCCAGCGACAAGGCGCGTTGTTGATCGTTGAAGAATAAAAGATATATTTTTGATATAATTTAATCGAGTGATCCTTCTAAAACCTTCTGATGGATTCTTATTAATACACTTATTTATGGATAAGACAACCGATCCTCGACATTGGTGACCTTATATCACGCATTTTCTTCGACTTTCGATTTCGTAACATCAAAACGAAGCAACAGCTATTCTTCTTCAACATTTCGACTCCTGAAACTGCAGCTGTAGTGATTCCGCCATTTATACAGCCAGATCCGGCACTATGGTTTCACATGCTTGAATCAACGTTTGAACTGGCTTCTCCGAAACCAATCACTGAAAGCAAGACGAAATATAATTACGTCGTAGCTCACCTTCCACCAGAAATTGCTACAGTGGTACGCGACGTAATTATTCAACCGGATTCCTCTGATCCGTACGCCGATCTGAAGATCAAAATAGTCGATCGATGCTCAGAATCGAAAACACAGGAAATACGGCGTCTGTTGGCCGGTGAAAGCCTAGGGGACCGGAAGCCGAGCGTTATGAAAAGGCGAGCCGAAAACCATAATATCGACGATTCTTTACTACTGGAACTGTTCAATCAAGCGATGCCAGTACCAGTCCAAACAATATTGGCGTCGATTTCTCCAATAACTTCGGACAAAGCAGCTGAGGTGGCAGACAGAATTCTTGCAATAAATCCTAATTCAATCCACGCTGTTTCTTCCCGGGGTGAAGGAAGCCCTTCATCATCAAAGAATGAGCGTCGTTCTACAACGGATTTGCTTCGTGAGGAAATTCAAGCGCTGCGTAAAGAAGTTGCAGACCTCCGTCGATCTCGCAGTCGATTTCGGACACAAAGCAACAGTCGTCGTGCGCGTTCGCAATCACGTGAATATAAGCTCTGCTGGTATCACTTCCGTTTTCAAGACAAAGCACAGAAGTGCGTTCCGCCCTGCTCTTATAAGGGAAACCCAATGCAGGAAGAGTAGAGGCGGCGGACTCTTCCTCTGGATATACCTCACGTCGTCTGTTCATCAGGGACCGTAATTCAGGTATTTGTTTTTTGGTAGATTCTGGTAGCGACGCCAGCTTAATAGTCGCTAATAAAAGAGAACAGAAACTGCCAGTTATTCAAACTTTTCGTGCCGCAAATGGTACTACTATAAATGTATACGGACGAAAGTCTATCACAGTCAATTTTGGTTTGCGTAGAAATTTTACTTATTCATTTTATATTCGTAACGTTTCTTGTGCTATTATTGGTGCTGATTTTTTGTATCAATTTAATTTATCACCTGATTTGCGTAATAAGCGTCTTATTGATTCTATTACCAATTTAAAAGTGCCTGCTAAATTAGGCACATGTTCAATTTTTTCTGTGAAATCTGTATATATGAATAATGTTTATGGTAAATTGTTATTAAAATATCCTGAAATTACTAAATTGCCAGACCCCAATCAACCTGTGAAGCACAATACTGTGCATTATATAAACACCAAAGGTTCTCCAGTCGCAGCTAAACCTAGAAGGTTAGCTCCAGACAGGCTAAAAATTGCCAAAGCTGAATTTCAGCGCATGATTCAACTTAATCATATGAGACCTTCCAAAAGTGCATACTCTTCTCCTTTGCACATGGTGCCTAAAAAAGGTTCTGTCGAGTGGAGACCAGTTGGTGATTATCGTGCACTTAATGCACAGACAATTAAAGAAAAATATCCTATACCTTGCATCGCCGACTTTACGTCGGAATTACATGATAAACAAATATTCAGTCACATAGATCTCATCAAAGCGTACCATCAAATTCCTATCAATCCAGCTGATGTGCATAAAACTGCAATATGCACTCCATTTGGCCTTTTTGAGAGCTTGCGGATGCAATTTGGCCTCTGCAATGCCTCATCAACATTTCAACGCGTTATTGACGAGGTGACTAGAGACTTACCATTTGTTTATGCATTTGTTGATGATTTACTTGTTGCTTCAGAAAGTGCAAACGAGCACTTAGAACATTTAAAGCTCTTATTTTCAAAACGTAGAGAATATGGTTTATGTATAAATGTTGAGAAATGTCAATTTGGACAGTCTACCATTGAATTTCTAGGATTCAAGTTATCAGAGAATGGAATCTACTTTTTACCTGATCGTGTAAATTGTATCCTAGAATTTCCCCAACTTACAACCTTGACCCAGTTGCGACGTTATTTAGGAATTTTTAACTTCTATCGACGTTGTATTCCTTAAGCTGCAGACATTCTGGAACCCCTTGTTAAATTTCTTGAAGGTCATAAAAATAAAAAGAAGCATCCTCGTTCCAGTGCTCACAGTTCTACCGAGCAATTACAATGGAGCGATGCAGCAACTCTTTCCTTCAAGGCTTCTAAGGAAGCAATTGCTAAAGCAACACTATTGAGTCATCCCATACCAGGTGCTCAATTAAGTTTGTGGGTAGACGCTTCGAATGTAGCAGTTGGCGGCTCTTTAATGCAACTATCGAATGATCAGTTGGAACCAATAGCATTTTATTCTTCCAAATTAAATAAGTCTCAAAAGAATTGGTCCACTTATGACCGCGAACTATTTGCTATTTATTCCTCTGTTAAGAAATTTAGACATATGCTTGAAGGCAGGACTTTTGTCATTTACACTGACCAAAAACCCTTAATATATGCATTCCATCAAAATTCTGAAAAATGCAGTCCTCGCCAATTACGCCATTTGGACTTCATCTCCCAATTTTCCACTGACATTCGATACACTAAAGGCTCTGATAATACTGTTGCTGATGCACTATCTCGAATTGAGATAGATGAAATATCACCTACTGTCATTGATTTTAAAGAATTTGCTTCTGCTCAATCGGCTGACGAGGAACTACAACGACTTTTAAATTTCAACAATTCCTCTTTAAAAATTGAAAAACAACATTTCCCTCTTGAGGACATCCATTTGTATTGTGACATGTCTCAAAAACAGCCCCGACCTTTTGTTCCTAAAAACATGCGAGAAGTAATTTTTAAAACTCTCCATTTTTTCTCTCACCCAGGCATTTCAGCCTCCATTGATTTAATCGCTAAGCGATTCGTATGGCCAGGCATGCGTAAAGATATAAAATCTATGGTTCGCAGCTGTGTTAAATGCCAACGAGCTAAAGTGACGAGGCATACAAAATCTCCCATTGGCACATTTTCCCTACCAGATGCCCGTTTTGCCCACATACACATTGACTTTATAGGTCCTCTCCCTCCTTCTGACGGCAATCAATTCTGTATGACTATCATTGATAGATTTACTAGATGGCCAGAGGTGATTCCAACGCCTGATATGACTGCGGAAACAACTGCTCGTGCCTTGATGCATGGTTGGATTTCCAGGTTCGGATGTCCAGCTACAATAACAACTGACCAAGGTACAAACTTCCAATCTAATCTTTTCAGAGAACTAACACGCATGTTAGGCTGCAACAAGATTCGCAGTACTTCATACCATCCGCAAGCAAATGGGATTATTGAACGTCTTCATATGCATCTTAAAAGTGCTCTCAAGGCACATAACCACATAAAATGGACCGAAATGCTTCCAATAGTACTATTAGGTTTGCGCTCAGCTCTTAAGGAGGATATTAACGCCACCTGTGCACAACTTGTTTACGGCACTACCTTACGATTACCTTCCGATCTTGTGACGAGCGGTTCTATCAACCAAACCATTAACCCTACTTATGTAACCAGTTTAATACAAACAATGAGGTCTTTAAATCCTGTTTCTCCTGTCCTACACGGCATTCCAAAAATTTATATCAACCCCTCATTAAGAACTTGTTCACATATATTCTTAAGATCCGACAAGGTTAATCCTCCATTGACACCACCTTATACAGGACCCCACTTGGTTATTACCAGAAACGATAAAAACTTCTTTATCGACTTAAATGGGAAGCAAAGTACAGTATCCATTGATCGCGTTAAACCTGCTTATCTACTTGCAGATGATACTGATCATTCCGATCAAACCCGATCTCAACAAATTATTCAGGAGCTTACACCCGCTCCTCCAAATCCTATTAAACCGTCCACCACTAGATGCGGCCGCAAGGTCAGATTTCCCAAGCACCTAGTTACTGAATATATTGTACAATCTTGTATTATTTTATAATGTTTTGCTTTTGCATATATAATTATTCTCTATACTTTTTCATATATTATAATTTTTAAAATTTTGCATATCCTGCCATTATCTATATGTTGCATATATATCAATCCCGCATTGTATATAATCGGTTCTCATTTATCACCTTGGCATTGTATTTTAGTTTGTATATATTGTATATATGTAATCGTGACTTTGTCACTGGGGGCATACTCTGTAACATTCCGCTCCTGTTCACTCACAGAGAGGCGCAAGCGAGTGACGTATCTTATCACTCCGCCATTCAACCAATCGCGCAGGACGAACTCGCCTACGTATTTCCTGTCTCGGAGAGCGCGGTAGAAACTAACCAGAGTCCCTCCCAGCGACAAGGCGCGATGTTGATCGTTGAAGAATAAAAGATATATTTTTGATATAATTTAATCGAGTGATCCTTCTAAAACCTTCTGATGGATTCTTATTAATACACTTATTTATGGATAAGACAACCGATCCTCGACAGGCTTTAGGTTCTAAAGGTTCTTCTTTTTTATATTTAAATATAATCCGCTACTACTACAAAAAATCATAAAATCGTGAGACACTGAATACAATTCAATAAAGAAATTAAGCCCGAATGGAGGTCATAAGAAAATCTAATCAAAAGAGAATTTCTGAAAGTTCATTAAAAATTTATATATTTTAAATGTAATTAAAATTCCGGTATATTTACAGTATTACGCATTTACCAATTAGTTCTGACGCCCATATTTTCGATTTAAAAATAATTTCTATGTTTACGTACACAAAATAAAGGTACTTAAAACGACTTTTAATTTATCTTTAAATATAATGCACTACTACAGGAGTACATTGGAAGTAGTTTCGTTATAAAAGTACGCTGAGAGATTCGAAGACGTCTACACGAGAATTCTATAGATTAATTACATTAAAATTCCGTTTTAAATTAATTAATCCGTAATTTCCGTCCGTTCCGTAATTTAATTAATTACATTAAAATGAGGGCAGTATTATATGGACTTTTAAATATTGAGAACCGGTCAAATGACCAGGACGTTACCTGAGCCAGCTTTCTCCTCTATTACCTTTCACAAACGGGAGCACAATTGATCTACGACGAATTTAACGTCTCGTATACAAGGCGTATCTTCCAGGAATCGAAATTGGAAGCCTCTACCCACCAGTTCGGTAGCCTAACCTCTGAAATGTGCTGATTTTCCATCCGAAACTGAACAAAAAGACACCCTTTACAGTAGATATTATGGTAATTAAGTATGAAAAAATGTTTTTAAAAAGTATGCTACTATGTCTACAATTCTGAGAATGATTTTATTCCAAAAGAAATAGAATTTGCTTATCTCGTTTTCTTTCGAAGTATCTACTCTACGCAAGAATGCATTTTTACCAACATTCATGCAAAGGTATAAATACTGATTACAAGCTTTCTTTTACCACCTCCTACTGTGCCTTCGGCCCCGCACTTATTTGGAACTGAAGAATTGTTCCTCCTTAAGCGAATTCTTCATCCAGGCAAAAAGTTACTTAGAGTGATATCAGGGGAATAAGCTGGCTGTACAAGTACCAGAATGTAATTTTATGACAGGTAATTTGCCACTAGGAGAAACTTTTCTGTCGGCGCCTTATCGTCATGAGAGCACCTTACTTGGCATTCCGACCGAAGGGAAATTCTAAATGTCTGAAATAACGGCCTACGCCCATGCGCCATATTTAAAATGGAAGATGCCTGTTTTGAATAGTCGGTAACATGATACTCTTCCCATGTTCAGAACTAGATGGCTTAAATCATCTACATTCGGAGAATATTTACAATTTCTGGATGTAAATTAGAGTGTAATTTTTACAATTCCGTAAAGAAATACATTTACATGGAAATTGTAGAGTCCTCACTAATAATCAGTTTGATAAGAGAGGCTAATATGGTATTTTTATGCTAATAAGAAAATCAGAAATACTCTCTATTTGTGGCCAAAGAATTTTACTGTTCTGAAATGACATTCATTCACTTTCTAATTATAAACATTTGCTTCTCAATCGGAAAATGAAGACCAAAAAAGAAATAACCTGGAAATTATTGCATAAAAACAAGAATAAAACAAATAATCAAGGTAGCAACACGAAAAGCGATTTCAAATTAATGAAGAACAAAAACAAAAGATAAAGAGAGGAACACTTAGTGATCTTGTTTACTACGAACCTAATTTCGAATGGCGAATTCCGAAATAGTCATTTTCTTTCTACCTCCTTGTTATCGTTGCAGTTATAAGGGAAAAAACGGAGGATAAAAAATATGACTTCTCCTATACCTGAAGAAATATTTAACGCACTGAGTATTAACTTAAGTCCAAACTACTTCTTATAACTTATGTTTGGCCTTACATATTCGAAATGAAATTATACTGAAGTGGAAATTCAAATTACTGAAATATAATTGTTCAACTTTTTATGTAGAACTATGTCGCAATTACTAAGGAATACTCAAGAATATTCTTCGAATATTGTTCTAATAATCGATTCGATAATTAATCGACTTATCAATGAGTGTTAAATCATTGAATGTATCACTGAGTGTGTTAATTTAAGTTCAATTTCTTCCTTATTACTTATCTTTTCGCCTTATTATAAGTGAAATGAAATTGAAGTGAGGGATTAAATTAGTGAAATAAATGTTTTGAACTTTTTTTGTAAAAGTATGTCTCACTTAATAAGGAACACGCTGCAATATTCTTCGAAACTTTTGCAGTTTTCATAATGAAAATTCTAGAACTGAAAAACAGAAAATTCTATGTAGATTGCTGATTATTATCATAGGCTAATGTCATGTTTCTAGTAGATAATGGATTTTTTTTCTATAAAAGTGTTTGGCCAACAATTGAAGAAGCACAATATCTTTAAACTGACGTCTCATGGGACGACTGGCCAAGCAGATGCTTGGGAAAATGTAGAAACCTGCTGTTTGTTTGTTTGCAATTTGTTTAATGGGCAATCTCAAAGTATTTTGATTTAAAAAAAGAGAAATATTTGTATATTTAGTAAGAAATATGGCAAAAAAGTGGCATGGAAGTTCTTATTTTTGGAAGCCTCTCTTTAACAGATGTGTTCAGTTATATTCAGGATCTCTTCTCAAACACTTGTTCCTTTTTGTTGATAGACCTTTCCAACGAGTTTAATTAATTTTGGTATTTCTAAAATTAATAATAAAATAAGTCTCAGATTATAAATATCTACGAGGATTATTAGCAAATTAGCTGTGTAGAGAGAACAAAGCGATGCTACTTCGTAACCTGCATTATGTAGATGGAAGGTCACTATCGCTGCAGGATTAACCCTATGCTGCCATTTGTTGACTCAGTACAGAACTATTCCGAGAAATTTCTGAAATTCCTATGTATATGGATATTTTTAAGGATAACACTTTATTTTTGTGCATAGAGCAGCCGTTTTTCTCTTAATTGGTTTCAACAAATGGCGTTCGGATTTTTACCTTTTTTTATTTTCCTGTCTACTCTCTCCTGTAAATATTTCACTCTCACGTAAGAAGCAGTCCGACAAATGGAAATATACTAATCTAAAATATTGTATGGCATTTTAAATACAATAATCGTTAGTTCAATTATAAAGCGAATTTTATAATTGTAAGAATTGTGTTGATTGAGTTTAATACTGTATCATATCTATATTATAACAGTTCAATATAATATTATTTCAATTGAATAATTATGATAACTTTGTTGCTTGCTGAATAACTGTATGATGTTAATAATTCTGACAAATCAATACTTATGTCTTAGCAATATTTTATTTCGTTTTAAATGTAAATGCAAGAGAATTACTAATCTAAAAAAATCAAGTTATTTTAAATATGATAAAGATTATTATATGTAGTTGCAAATAAATGGAATAATTAGTGGAGCTAAATGGAATATTTTTTTCTAAAATTACTGTACAAATTCTGGGGATTGTCAAGAATGACACCCTGAATAAGAATTTCGGAATTATCCCCCATATGGTAGTAAGTCTGGTGCAGGAAAGGTTAGTTTTTTCTATATTGCAATAGTGCAAGTTCGGAATATTCTTTCTATATGCAAAAAGATTCCGAATTGTGGTCGAGAAAATCTAATTTTCAGCCATGACATGCCTTTAGTTTGTAATTTAAAGACTTAACCCTTTATCTACTGACGGTACTTTAAAGTACTGCTTTAATCACGTTCATACCTTCGCAATATGGCCGTTTTTAATGACAGTATTCTCAAGAACACGGAGAATGGAGTTTCAAGAACAAGCAGTAAATGGCAGCTGAAGGCAGAAAGTAAATTTTTTCAATTATTAATTAAATTAATTAAGTAATTTTAATTAATTAAAAAAGTGTTTTCCTCATTCCCAGGGTTATTCTACATAGAAAAATTATCTAATGATTAAAAAACAAAATTAAAAAGTTGCTAGTAGGTAAATTCAGTAAATAAAGGGTTAAGGTACTAAACTGCAAAAAGAGCAAACCAAAAAGAAAAAGAAAAACATTTGTGGTACAAAAACTAAAAGATATAAATGAATTGCTCAAAAAGGAATGTGAGGCCAAACTAGATGATGAAAAAACTTTGAAAAAACGGAGCATAAACTAAATCGCGACAACAAATTCAATAATATTGTTTACCATATCCTGAGCAGAGAGTTCGAAAGTAATGATTTTTTTCTATTCTCTTTATCCATTCAATTTACAGGAAAAATAAAACGAACCAAAAAAATAAAACTAATTGGATTCAGAGAAATGTTAGAAGAACTCAGTATTACATTACAGACCAATTTATTCGCCTTCTTTGTAGGTAACATAAAATTGGAGTAATAGAACAAATTAGAGAAATAAAGACTTTGAATATTAAACAGAAATATGAATATCTGTAAAAGTATTGGAAACTTATTTGGAAATATTTCATGATACCTATCATCGAAAATTCTAGAACCGAATGAAAGAGCGTTTATTTCTGGAGAACAGGGGTGGCGCCAGTGGTGAGACAGGGGAGGCCAGGCCCCACTGTAGGGGATGCTGTGCCTCCCCCCTTAGAGGAAAAGTTTTGTGCGGGGTATTCAACTAGTTGATATGTAAAAATCTGGCGAAAATTGAGACCAATTTTATCACATTCGTCCCCTAGTAAAGCAGGTCGTGCCCCACCCCATCGGGGAAACCATACCCCCTGTCGGGCAGACAGTGCCTGCCCGTCGGGCAAACTCTAACGCCACTCCTTCTGGAGAAGTTATTAATAAGGAAACTTTTTGGATATATAATTTAATTTACTTTTTCCATCTTGTTCTTCAAAAACATTTTTTCAGTTGAGACCAAATATGATATAGCAGTGGAATTATTGAAAGTAGAGGAAAAATTAAGAATAAAAATGTGTAAATTGAGAAGGTTTGGTCTAAAATTTATTTTTTTCCACAGGTCGAATTTTTTCATTTTATTGCAAACTTTTGCGTTACATTTCACTTTAAATATTAAACCTATTTTATTTCATGTAAGAAAAGATTTCATAACAAATGATTTTTCTATATTTTGTTAACTATAGTTTATAGCAAAAAGACTAATTTTTTGAATATATCTCAGTGTTTAATTAGTTTATTTACAACGATTTATGCATAAATTCTATTTGTTTTCTCTAAGTTTAAATAATTATATATCTTTACGGACCACTTTCATCGCTTGGAATAGTAGCTTTTCTGACACATAAATTAATAAATTGGAAGCATAATTATATAAAATTTTACATTTGCTAGTTAATAAGAATGTTAAATAGAATCCTGAATAATCCATTTTAATATTAAGTGTATTTTCTAAAATTCATCTGCATAGCCAACATTATTAACAAAAAATTACCAGGAGATAAATGTCGCAAAATATCTTTTATATCATATACAATGGAGGAAAGAATAATATAATTTTTTAAATAAGAAATCGAAATAATTTGAAAATGAAAATAAATTTCCAAAACTACTTTCAAGAAATATATTAAAAATATCTTTAAAAAATTCCTAATTTTTAAATTTTTAGAAATTAAATTTTTTAAAGTGTAAACGATTTTTTCACTATTTCTTATATGAAATTTCTAAAAGATAAGAAGAGAAACTATATATAACTGCAAAATTGACATGAAACTATTATCTGAGATTCAAAACTAAGGAAAATGCAAATGTCCATCATCGTACAATAAAAAATTTCAATTTCATGTATAATAAGAGTTGGTGAGAAAGAAAAAACTGAAGCAGATTGGAATATTTAGTCGAAATTATTGGCATGAATCTATTCTAAGGAATTTACTCCTAATTATAGTAACGACATCGCTGAAACGCATAAGTCTGAAGGCAATAATGAAACTATGTTAAGTATAGTTGTAAAATAGATTTTAGATTTTGAATAATTTCTTTGAATTAGAGAAAATCTGCACGGAAATAAAACCGATATAAATCAAAAATCTTTTTATATTATTTATTTTGAATTTCAAACTTATTAATTTGAATTTTAAGTGGTAATTGTAATTTATAAAAATAAAATGCCTCATCAATCCCACAACAAAAAAGAAAGTTATATTCTCTTTATTCAAAAATGGAACATGTTTTTAAATGTAAGTGTATTCCGCTTTTCTCCCCAAAAAATTCATTAGAATTTTAAAATACCTACTTAACAAACTCATTCTCAATTAGCACCGTCCCAAATTCAACAGAAATTGTACTGTTGATGAGTTTTGGTTATGGTTGCAGTTCAAAGGCAGAGAGTAAGGACGATATAATAGTTGATCAGACGCCACAGAACTCTACATAATATTCTGCGGGTTCCCTACTAGCTGTTGTAACTAAACTTCACGTCCGGTCGGATATAACGTATTTACAGTTTTTTTATATCTAACCACTATCTCCGTAGAGTTGCAGTTTTCAAATAAAGATGCCTGTCGCCTTGAAAATATGATGTCCTTCTGAATAAAAACATTATATATTTTAAATTTTAAATAATGAGCTGGTACAATTTACAAAATTATTCATTCTTCAATATTTTTTATTTCTTCTATATTTATAGAAATGGGATTCAAAATTCCATTCCTCGCGATAAAATTTTATGCTGTGGAAAACTTTTAAAATTACACTTCCGATATCTCTAGAAATATATTTTGGACAGTAAAAGTGTAAGGTTAGCTAGTTTTCCTGTTTCCTGGATAGATGCATGTAATAAATGCTGGAAAGGAGCGACTGTTCTGGTTTCAAAAATATCAATAGTATCTATTTTTCTCAAAAGACAACAAAGACTGTACATATTTCATTTATAGTCGCGTTCAATCGGCGGGTAACAAATTCGCGGTAAATATTCGAATTACTTATCTGTCGTAATTAGGTAATTATTTTTACATTTTTAATTGCTTTGATCGATGGTCGCCGTAGGCGGCTAGTTAATAATAAAGATGTATGTCTGTGTGTCTGTTGGCGGTCTGCAGAACAGACCTTAGAACTTAGAACTACCAAATTTGGCACATATATACTTTGGATGCTGAATATGTGCACCTCGGAGTCATTTTTTTAAAATTTTAATTCGAATTTAAATTTTTTTAAAGTAAACCAAATGTCATTGTTTTTTGCCAATAACTTCTGAATGATTTGATGGACAAAAAAATTTTTATTTCATTTTAAAGAGCAAAAAATTATCGATCCAATGGTATCAGTTTTAATATTGTACAACATTTTATCTATTTTTTATGAACTTTTAAAGCCATCAGAATATTACAGTCATGGGTGCGAGAGTACAGACTGTCGTATAGTAGGCGGGGCTAAGAGCTCTTTGTCAACGTTACGTGCTCGAGCGGCAAAACAAACTCATTATAGGTAAACTTACAAACTTAAGCCTAATAGATAGGTTAAGAATGGTAAATTAGCTAAGTAATAATTAGTTCATTTGTTATTAGAATCATATTATTAGTAATTGTTCCTCTACAGTTTATAGATACTAAATTTCCTCTTTCTTCAGCACTCTTTGCCCCTCCCCCTTTTTATTCCTATACTCCATGATGACTGCTTAAAACGTTCCTTGGGGCGGTCCCGATAGCGTAGTAGGTTAGACATGCTCCTCCCACCCCTTCACCCCGGGTTCTAATTTCGCCTGATATTTGCCTTCGTCAGTGTCAACAAATACTTCGCCGGCTTCTCTTCCTCTTTTTGGTATACCTAAAAGGAAACATTAGATTTAAATTCTTCCAACACTCTCATTTAACTTCTGCTTATTTTATTTTATACTATTTTCTCAGTAATTTTCTCAGTCCACCTTTAAGTTGCCTTCCAACCAGTCGATATTAACCTCTTTAAATCTAATTTCAATTTTGGAAAGTTAATGCAAAATTAATGCTTGAGAAAATTCAAGTTTGGCGACAATACTATTCTCTTAAGTCTAACAAAAATTTTAATAAAAACTTGCTTTTCAAACAAATGAAAACTGAAAATCATTTTCATTGCTAAGATCTTTCAAAAGGCAGAAATTATGATATTAAATGCTTGAAGAAAGATTGCAAATCATTTGAGTCTACCTAGTTCGTCAAAAATAAGTTCTAAAATTTATGTTACCATGTTTTAAAAGAGTATTACTTTGAAGTTGGTGCGATAGAATATTTCAGCTATGCAATGAAAACTAAAGTTAAAATATTGCTTTGGAGTTAATTTTCTCAAGAAAACAATTTATACCGTCACAACCGTAAAAATAGAAAAAGCTCATGGTTGAAGATTCGTTAAATTAATGAGATTGGCTTGAATTTTATTTACAACAATAAAAACATTGTTACAAATTGTGTTTGAAAACATTTTGGGAAACTAATTAAAATGACACAAAATGTTGCACGGAAATGAAATTGGTTTCATTGAAAAGCTAATTTTTTTACTTTGAAATGGCAGAAAAACATGATATTAAATGCTTGAAGAAATAATGCAAATCATTTCAGTGTACATAGTTCGTAAGAAAGAAGAAAACCTCAAAGCAAATGTATAAATTATTTTCTTAAGAAAGATAACTCCAAAGCAGTACTTTATTACTTTAAAATGGAAGACGGGATTGAAAGGAATTCTGAGTGTCCAACAGTAGGTCATCACTTATGTCTTTGGATTCGGTTATTGAAAAGAGAGCAATAATAAATGAAATCAAGTATAAAAGTAAACTATATGATGAATCCATACATCTCGTATAGATTAAAGCACATCGAGGCTTTCTGTGCAGTGAAAGACCCGATGAATTAGCAAAACTACTGACTGGTAAAGAGAAAATAGATTGCAACTTCATAAGGATTAAAGGTCAGACTAAAAACATGTGTAGATCTAGTAGACTAAAAGAATGGCAAGTAAGATGTTACATAACTGTAGGGGCAGATGGAAGAGGAAATTTTTCAAAAATGTGACACTGAAAAGAATTCAGCGTGAATGTGACCTAAATTACATCTGTACAAGGTGTGCAGTGTTTTCCAGCAAAATTAGGAGTGCTTATTTGGCAAAACATCCAATTGCTTTTGTCGTCTTGCAGAGGGCATTGTGGAACATATGCTCTTGAAATGTTCTGTTTGGAAAGAGTTTATCAGTGCCTGGCCAGGCAACTATGCAAATATGGAAATAAATTTGCTGATGATTCGGGCCTGGTTTAAATCTTCAGCTCCAGAGATTCATCACAATTGTATGAAGTTGCAGGTTAATGACGACTGTACATCGCTTGTTTCTTCATATGTTTCCTGTTATTGTAAAGTTATAGCTGTTTATATTGACATCTTTTGGGTGGTGGAGTTTCTGGTGCCTGTACCACGTGGATAGGCGTGTTATTTCCAGTTGGGTATTGACAGAAGCGAGTCGGCTGCCGAACTCCGATGTCGACAAGTGCCGTCTTGCTCCGCTATGATGGATGGCGCTGGTTTGCGGCGGCCAATCGATTTCGACCGGACGACTTCGGCCAGGTCGGTTTATTAATTTACTTAACTTTAAGATTATATAAAAATGTCTTTCTGCGATAAAATGCTCCCAAGGTATTGCGAAAAACCTCAAACATTTCGTTAATTCTTATTTGATTCAAATTCTAATAAAAATATCAAAAAATCCTTTCTTAGTCAGCACCTACTACCCAAGAAGCAACCACCTGCAAAATTTCAGGTTTCTAGGTCTCGTGGTTTGGAAGATTTCATGAGGAGTGAGTCACTGGTATTTGCCTTTTATATATATATATATATATATATATATATATATATATATATATATATTCTATTTGCTTTCTCTAAGTTTAAATAGTTACTAGCCGATCTCACCGCCCTTAGGGCGGGTTCACGGCCACACCCATTTTGCTCAGCACTGCCCCTGCCACCTCGCTGCTTCGAGGCTGTCAGCCACTACCTTTTTCAGTTTTAAATACTTCATGAAGATAAGTGGAACAGACCATAAGACCATAGAAGATTTCATATTCTTTGTAGACAACAAATTCCTTAAAAATTGTAAAATCTTTCAATAAACCTCATCTAGTTGTAATGTTTTGAATGACTTTCTCACGAATTTCGGCATGAAAGTCTTCAGATCCATAAATACGGAATGATATCGCCCTAAATAGACAGTTTCCATCACCTACAATAGGTATTTAACAATATTTTTGACACGCCATTTTGATGGAACTGTTGGGATCTATATATTTAAAATAATATGGTAAAATCTTTAGACAGTTTCGATCATTTCTATTTCATATGAAAGCTTATGACTTCTAGGTATATGTCATCAAACATCGTCTACCCACCACCACCCCCATTTTCGAACGAAATCGAAAAAACCTTTCTCCAAAATACATTATCTTTCTCTATATGTTTTTTTCGATTTCGTTCGAAAAAGGGGGCCAGGCGACCATCGATGGCATATTTAGACGTCTTAGGCTTTCATATGAAATGAAAATTATCGAAATCCGGCGAGTGGGCTGACGAACTGTCTGAAGGTTTTACCATATTTATTTTAAATTTACAGATACATCGTTATATTTCTTTCACAACTACTTTCATCACTTTGAATATTGATTTTTCTTATGGTTCAATTATTAATATGGAATGAATAATTACATAAAATTTTACATTTGCTGCTTAATAAGAATAAAAAATAGAATCCCAAATATTCCATTTTAATATTAAGTGTACTGAGTTAAAATCATTCGGATGGGAAATTAAACAGCAAAAAATTTGCAGGAGATAACGTTTGCAAAATATCTCTTTTAATTATATTCGATAAAACAACAAGAAATAATTTGAAAATGAAAATAAACTTCCAAAAACACTGTATCACGAAAACTCTTTAAAATATCTTTAAGAAATTCTTAATTAAATTAATCTCTTAATTTAATTCAAAATTTTAAGAAACTAATTGTTTGAAGTGTAAAAGATTCTTTTCACTATTTCTTAGCTAAAATTTCGAAACGATAAGAAATAAACTATAACAACTGCGAAATTAACATGAAACTAATATCTGAGATTAGAAACTAAGGAATTTCATTAGCATGCTATAAAAAATTTCGATTTCAGGTTCGTGAGAAAGAAAGAAACTTAAAGGAGATTCGAACATCTAGTCGATCGAAATATTGTGGCATGAAACTGCTCTAAAAAATTTCCTCATAATCATAGCAGCGATATTTTTGCAACACGCATAGGTCTGAACTCAATAACAATATATAACTCATAATAATAACTATATAAAATATTGCTGTGCAATAATATTAATTAAAATAGTATTTAAAATATGATTAGATAACAAAATCATCATTCATTTAAATTGGAGAAAAAATTCATAGAAATAAAAGTGGTAGAAGAAGTTCAGAATTCCTTTTTTTTAATTTCAAACTGAAGAATTTGAATTTTAAGTTGTAATAGTTATTTAAAAAATAAAATACCACAGCAATTTCACAACAAAAAAGCAAAATATATACACATAATTCAAAACCGGAACTTGATTTTCAATTTAAAATTATTCTAATTTCACCCCAAAAAAATTGCATAACACTTTTAAATACCTACTCATTTACAACTGAAGAAATTCTGAATGACACACGCCAAGTAATTTCACGTTGAGAACATGGCGATCTCTTTCTTACTAACGTCTTTCTCAGATTGTCAAAATTTGAAGTAATGCAATACATCTCGTTGGTTCTAAAACATAATATCACACACAGAATAGAACAGAAACATAAAAATAAATCCAAAAAGTATTGTAATTCTAAAACATTTACTAGTGTTTGGTATCGAATGCACCGCCCCAACTTTCTATAAGAATTATAATGATGCTGAATTTTGGTTACGGTTGCGGTTCATAGTTCAGGAGCAGAAACTCAGGGCGATGCAATAGTTTATCAGACTCCAGAGAAGTCTGCATAATATTGTATGGGTTCCTAACTAGATGCTGTAAATCAACTTTACATCTGGACAGATGTAACGTCTTTAGACTTTTTTTTTAATCACAAACCACCATCTCCGTAAGAGTTGCGGTTATCAAATATAGACGGAAATTGTTTGTTCAGGTCAAAGTTATCTGCTGAATAAAAACTTAATATACCTTAAATTTTGATTAATAAAGTGGTGCTAATCACAAAATTATTCATTTTTGCTTTAACTTTGCATTTCCTTTAAACTATAGAAATAAAATTCAAAATTCCATTGTTTCCGATAAAATTTACGTTGTGGAAAACATTTAACCAACGAGGTCGGTCTTCGTAGGCCCGGGGTTCTGCTTTTTAACAAAACGCGCAGACATTTACTTTAATAAGAAACATTTGTTGCACTAGTGTACAGAATATAAAATATTTTTAAAAATAATTTTCAGATAACTCGTCTGGGGAGGAATTAAAATGAAGAAGATTGGTGAATGCTTGTACTTCCAAGGTATTTATGAAACGATTGGCTTTCCCGTCCAAAATTACCTGAATCCCTCTGGATATTAGTATTAATGTATTTCTGTCACATTGATAAGCATTTCCAAGAATTTTCACCCGATAATACTACTTTTGCTTCACCAAACGTTTCGAGAAGTTTTTTGAGGTTGTTGTGTGTAAAAGTTATTATATTTTTGTGATGTTTTTTACACCAATTGTTAATTTCAGCTATTTTCCCGTTTAATGCATCCTTTTTTAACTCCAGCTTCTAGTAAATAATCGTTGGATTCACAAATACTCATTGTCTAATTCTTTTTCAGAATCTGACTTCTGATCTCTAACTAGTTCAAAATCAACAATCTCTTTATTTTCTTCATTAATCGATTCTTAATTAGATAATATTTCTGCAAAAAGCTTTGCCAATCTTTCCATTTCATACTTGTAGTTCGAATAACAATAGATTCTTGCTATCTATCTGTTTTCTTTAGCAACCCTACACAGGTGTGCGAGCGCGCGCATCGGGCTTCGGAGGCCCGACCGTCTGTTTTCTGAGATAACAAAAGAGGGAAACTTCTTAAAATACTTGTCATCAGCAATAAAATGAATCTTGAATGCAGCTACTGTGAATTTGGTAGTTTTTCGTTCCGGGGTAATTTTCTGTCATAAATTCTTGCAGCCTCTTAGCCTCGATACGCATCCTCCCAGGTTAAATGAAAGCCGCGGTGGCCTAGTGGTAAGGTCTCGGCCTTGGGGCCGGAGGGCCTAGGCCCGAGACCCGATTCCACCGAAGATCCGCCGTGTATGGGGCCCGTTGCACGCCAAACCATACGTAGTGGCCAAACGCCCTCCCGCTGGCGTGGCGCGGAAACTTGGCGAGGGGGGCGCCAGCTCAGGCGCCGTCCTCGTCAGCTGCCCGAGGTTCAAAATTACGAGGTCCGTCCCAAAATAGCCCTCGTGTTGCTTCAAAACGGGACGTTAATATAACTAAACCCAGGTTAAAACTCTACTTCTGATATATCTAGAACTATATTTTCGACAGCAACAGTGTGAGGTGATATTGACGTGTCTATTTTTTTCGAAAAAAATGACACTTTTAAACTACTACGCTTCAGTTTTCCCGGCTGTGTGTGTG
>BGPR01016440.1:0-12788 GCA_013235015.1 Araneus ventricosus | reverse complement strand
AGATGAGATAATGGGATTAAGCAGTGGAAAGGATGAAATAATAGGGTTAAGCAGTGGGAAGATAAAATAATATGACTATATTTAAAATTTTGTGAAATACGCAATGTTCCGAGTTTATTATGTGTTGAAAAAAACCCTTCATTCTTTTTAGTCACTCCTTAATATATTTTTTTTTTTCGCTTTTCGGTCATTTTTATTTGCTCGTCTGTCCCGTTAAGTAGCTCCAGCTGCGATTTGGGTGCAGCAGGCTTTGGAGAATGTAAAATCAGTTCACATCCGCCTGAGTCGCTTTCCAATTTTTCACTCCAATTGTGTGGTTTTCCCACGACCTGAAACGTTGGGAAAACTCTCGAATAAGATCTTAAATTTCTTAGAGTGTATGTTTCTAAACATAGGTTCGATCGGGGAAAAAATTCTTTTCTGATATTGGATATGCTTTAACCAATTAAGCATTTTTTATATGTATAAAAGGAACTATGTATTTATAACTTTGAAATCTATTACTGCAGATTTTCTTAGAGAATTTTGATGTTAAAAAGCATTATTAAACTGTTATAATCTGTCCTTCGCAAACAACAAATAAAGTTGAAAAAAATAAAAAATGTGCTTCAATTCTCTTGAGAATTTGCAAATTATCTGTAATTGATTCCTTTCAAAGTATATGACTACGAATCGAACAAACGATTCTTACTGTTGAGTTCTGTAGTGCAAAGCAAGCAGGGATTCCCTTTTTAGATTTAATTCTCTTTGCATAAAATATTGTTATGTCTTCCTTTATAAATCTCATGCAGAAAAGGAAAGATTCAATCTTATTGATATACAATGAATCGGGAAGCCGATTTCGTCCCTGCTATTATCGTTGAGGTAAAAATCTAGCTCCAGACATTAATGTATTTTCCTTAACCTTCCAGCGGGTGAGTTTACTCAAATTTTTCGACATATCGTGCATCTTATTATATATATATATATATATATATATATATATATATATATATATATATATCGTGTTATTTTACAAAAATGAATGCATCTTTTATTTATATTATCTATATTTATTAGCCTAATAGTAAACAAAGGTTTTATAAGTAAAATTGCACTTAAATATATAAAATAACGATATAAATGTAATAATGTGTAATACGATGCACAATTCAAGTATCTCTTGCAAACTCGCGCCCGCTGGAAGGTTAATTTCGCATTGGGTAAGACGATCTTGCGCATGCGTAAGTCCTGTTAGAGTAGTCTCTTGAAGAGAGATATTAACCGCTTAACTTAACAGCCCGAGAATACTCGTGCATCAAATTATCGAAATTTTAGTCTTATAAACTAAAATTGAATCATTAATTAGCTTTATAATTTGACAAAAAAATATGTAGGATCCATAAACATCTTAAGTATCCTATGCCTTCTTAGATGAATGAAAACGACAGCCCCTTTCCAAAACAGGAGGGGTCGTCTTATTAGATAGCAAAAAAAAAACTATTCAGTTAAATGTTAAGTTTGACATTTCACTGAACATTCCATTTACTACAAATCTATTCGAAAAGCTATAAAAAAAAGAATGATCAAAATAAGGCCTATTTTTTCAAGGTCTTTATCTTGACCTTCATTCGGTGCCATGACAACAGTTCCCAAGATTCGCTAATGAGAAATCGTTAAATCTCAATAAACATTGCCTTTCAGCGTCTGCACCAGGTTCGTTCTTTTCGAAATAATCAGGGCTTCGAAACATATTTTTCAAGGATTGAAATGCACAGATTAAACAATCGAGAGTGTTCTGCCTTCGTCTATCTCATATACTTTCACTTAAGCATGTCACTTATAACTCATGATCAAAAATGGCTGTCACTAGATGATATGCAATCGCGTGTCTCGGATTGCCGTCAATAAAAATTCTTACAAGAGCAACGTCTTCCCCTGACGTTTTGTCACTGTCGCGTTTTGATTTCGAGACAATGATGCTTTCATGGTAGAACTTAGCTAAACGCAATTCGAAGAAAAAAATTTTTACTCTAGATTTGACTGACATTCTACAATTTCTGTTACTCGCATAATTTACTAAACTTTTTTCTAATAACTTATAATTAATTTTTTCTTTAATTATTACCATAATAACTTGCACTCAATTAAATGTATATAATACAATGTCTTCCACATCCCAGAATTTCTTAGTGTATTGTAAAGTTCATATTATTTGTTTATTATTCGTTCTTTAACTTTTTCTATAGTTTTTGTGTCATTTCTTAGTTGAGTTTACTGAAATAAAACCTATTTTATAAAAGTCCATTATCTTCTTTATTTCTACTTGACAGTATTACCACTAGAGGGTCACGCTCATATAATTAAACGCAATAAATAATTTTGTAATATTTTCCTTGGACTTGAGTGACACCACCCTGATGCATAAATGTGCTAACTTTGCAAGTGAAAAAATTTCCGTAGCGAAATAGTTATGTCAGAACAGTTCAGGAATCTTTTTTTCTTACTCTTATGTGTGAATATAAAAAATGGGAATTCTTGCACTTTTTAACTATCTTCGATGATCAACTAAGTCTTCCAAAGTGTTATTCAAATTCTTAGATTTCGAAAGATGTTATCGGAATTCAAAATTTTCGAGAAGTTGTCGAAAAATACAAACCACAAAATAATATTGTCAAGTAAAGATATGACACGCGGTGTCTCTTTTTACGTTCTCTCAAACGAAGCGCATGCAATCGTCTAAAAATTCCACCTCGAGACTTTGATGATTCTCTGCGCGTCAATTTCGCCCCGAGTCCGGAAACCACATTTTCGGAATTAAGTTTGTCTGTCTGTCGGTCTGTGAATACGATTACACAAAAATGGAGTGAGCTAGGCAGGTGAAATTTGATATAGGGTCCTAACACATGAATTGTATGTTTCTATCAAATTTTGGACGAAATCCGTTCACGGAAAGTCTGTCTGTCCGCGTTCATGTGAACACTATAACTCAAAAACTTGAATAGCTAGATGGCTAAAATTTGGTACACAGTTTTATCGTCATGAATGTAGGTCCGTATAAAATTTTGGGCCAAATCCGTCAACGGGTTGACTGTCTGTATAATCGCATACTTTTGAACGCAATAACTTCTTTAAGAAATTACTTCGATGAATGAAATTTGGTATGTGGCCTTCTTACCTTAATGGTAGATATGTGTCCAATTTTTGTGTCAATCGGCTAAAAAAAAGGCGTTCAAATTGCAAATTTCGTTTTCTTTATCTACACCCAGCCCTATTGGTAATCATGCCGGCTTCTAATTCCACTTCCGCGTTGGACGACCTTGGGAAGTCGTGGTATGACGCTTTGCTTATTTTTTTTTCTCCACTGCATTAGGGGTTCTTGTTCGTTTTACTGCCTTTTAGCTTATTTTTTTTCTCTACATGCGTTAGGAGCAGTGGTGAATCTAGAATTCGGGTCTGGGGGGTGGGGGTTAATATAAAAATTTTGTATCGTCGTGACGAATGTCAAACCTCAAATCTAAAGTAAACCAAAACTGTTTAACTTTACAGACTTTACTTACCTGACAATAAGAATCATAAAGAAGAATACAATACTTTCGATAATTTAATAAAAATTACAATGACATTACTAGCCAAAAAATGTCTTCGACCGCGTCAAAATTATAAATACAAGTGGAATGACTATAAAAGTAGAAAAATTTTCGAGCCTGTATAGCCAGAAAGCAATGTTGAAACGTTTTTATTATTGTTTTTTAAAGAGGGAAATAAAGAAAAAAACAGTTGTAATGATTTTAAATAAAATCAAGAATTTTGGCTTGGCTCTGGGGGGGGGGTAGCCCGATACCCCCCCCCCGGATTTGCCATTGGTTAGGAGTATACTAGAAAGCTTAGGGGAGACCACTCCCGCTGGTTTTCTTCATAATATGCTATGTTTCATCACATACAATAAAGTCTTCGTCATTATGCAATTGAATAGGATAACTTCCATTATTTTGATCTTTCTTATTGTGCCTCGCTTTCTTCAAAATTCCGCCCCTAATTAACTGGCATTTGGATCGAATTCGGATGCAAATGAGATTCAAAAGAATGCCAGGGTTTACGAGAGCATCGCTTCCCAAGAAGCCACAAAAGAAATCAGTGGCGTGTTGTTTTATGGAAAGTTTCGATCGGTGCGTCGCTTTCGTGCAGTCGAAACTGCCATTTGCGGAGGAAAAGTTCAAGCTCCATTTCTTGTTTCTTGCAACATTCTTGCCGGGAATGCACTTTTGATACACGCTAATGCACAGTTTCTTCAACTTTCTACTCCAACTACTCTTTTTCTGGCGCCGAGAAATATCGAGACATCATGTTTCTTTTAAAAGGTTTTTCGCGTCGCCTAGCTAAACGCAAGTAGTCTGAGGTTGCTGTGCATAGGGAAATAAAACCAGCGGGAGTGGCCTCCCCTAAACTTTCTCGTATACTTCTCAAAAATTTGTCATTTCCCCTCCCCCTGTGTGGATAAAAAATTCGAACCTACTGTAACCAGAATCCAATGATTATCAGAAGGTTTTTCATTGTAGATTATAGTGATTGTAAAATATTTAGGTGTAGAATCATATTCAGAGAAATGCGTATGTATTAAAAGTTAGCAATATTTATTTTCTATCACCTCTAGTAAGCTCCACTAATACGAAGCTTGCGCGAGCGAAAACAGGAGAAAATTAGCTCGTTCGCTTTCGCTGAATAGCTTGCGCATGCGCAGAGATTGCTTCCAGTACGCAAGTAAAACAAGTATGCGATTATACAGACCTACAGACAGGTTGGGCCAACTCTTTGTCGGATTTGGCCCAAAATTTTTTACGGACCTGCATTCATGACGATAAAACTGTGTACCAAATTTTAGCCATCTAGCTATTCAAGTTTTTGAGTTATAGTGTTCGCATGACCGCGGACAGACAGACAGGCAGACTTCCGATAGATGGATTTTGTCCAAAATTTGATAGAAATCTACAAATTATGTGTAAAGATCACATACCAAATTTCATCTTCGTGGCTCTAATAGTTTTCGAGTTATCGTGTTCACAGACAGACACATAGACATACAGACAGACATGATTCCAAAATTGTGTTTTTCGGAGTCAGGGAGGTCTAAAACGTGGAGATTCGTCAAAATCTTGAGTTCGAATTTTTTGACGATTACAATACCTTCTCTTTGTATACTTCGTATACGAGAAAGTAAAAAAAACTTTATGGTAGAAAATGTCACCATTACTTTTGTGACAGAAAATATCAATTCAATTTAACACAGTTATTTAGTAAATTTTAATGATGCCCTAATCGACACAGTAATAGTCTAGGTTCATTTTCATTTTTTGAAAATAACCAAATGTGATTATTGTTTAGCAACGGATTCGGAAACCCTCCGCGCTTCTGCGCATGCGCCGGGCGGAGTTATTTTCATGAAAATAGGGGGAAAGTAAAGAATGGAAGGGTGATGTTTACATTTTACTGAGCGTGATCTAACAAAGAACTCCGGAAATGCGCTCATATGACTCATTGCCTGACACCCCTTTCCGGTGTAAAATCGTCCAAAAGTGTATCTATGGAATCGGACTATCGGAATCCGTTGCTGAACAGTACATTTGGCTATTACAAAACATTAGTAGTTCAGTTAAAGCATTACTAAGATATAACTGACCTAACCTTAACTACAGTAGAGAAGTGGCCATCTAATTAGAAAATAGATGTGAATCGTATTTGATTCATAAGGCTTATTTGATTCATAGGGCGTATTTGATTCATAGGGCGTATTTGATTCACAGGGCGATTAACGTGTTAAGCAAGACTAGATTTGTTGCTGCTTTTGGGTGTAAGCATATTTGATAGGTAGAGAGAGATTGGCAGCTAATTCTGCTTATTTATGAAAAGAATTATTTTTAAAAAATCATTGCTGATTGAAATTCTGAGATAAAATTTCTTTCCTGGCAACTTGTTTAGAGCGCATATTTATCGAGATCGAACCTCACGATTTGGAGAGAAAATAATGATTTTTAATCAATTCAAACCTTTTTGTGAAGTTTAAGATAATTAAGTAACTTTCAAGTAGTTTCCCCGCTTTTGATTTGAAACGTTCTAAAATTCTGAACTGAAATAATTCTTCAAAGCATCTTTTCCCTTCAAATGTTCGATGTCGCGTGTACGCAGTAAATAAATAAATAATATCTGTCATCGCTAGCAAACGCAGAATTTCTTTTTTCGTGTCTATTTTGAATCTTGGCATTCCTCCTTAGTGAATATTAGAAGAGGTAAGAAGGCAGACACAGAAGCAAATCTTGCGAATTTTTAGAAACTTTTGAGTGTTTGCGGTAAAATTCCGAGGAATAAAACTCATGTTTGGAAAATAATTCGATATTTTAGGATTCTTTAATCAAATTTACTTATAATTAGGCTTGCCAGACGTCCCGGTTTGACTGGGACAGTCCCGGTTTTCAGACAAAATCCCGGCGTCCCGGCCGGTTTACTTCACGTCCCGGTAAAAATTAAATTTGATTATAGATGACCAAAAAGTCTAAAAATAATTAACTGTGAAGGATTATTTAGGATAATTACTTTATCATTTATTTCACTGTACTGTATGAAAAGTGAAAACTATAGAAGAGAGATGGTCTGCTAATAAATAATATTGTCATCCTATCGTCTTGTCTCGCCAATCGTGACCATGCCTTCTGCTTACCTGGGACGTCAGCACCAGTTGAGAGAGTATTTTCTTTGATGAACAACGCATGGACTGATGATAGGGGTTTGATGAAGGAATCTACAGTTAAAGGCTTGATGACATGTAAAATTAATATCGGAATAGCTTGTGAAGATTTTTGCAACACGATTAAAAACAAAAAAGACTTTCTAAAAAAAGTCCCAGCCAATGAAAAGTACATGTAAATATTGTTCAAATTTTTATTCCTCATTCAAAGTGTTTCTTCTTACTTAAGTAACTTATAAATATTAACATGTAAGAAATAAAATGTTTAAATTTATATGCTTGTGTCATTTATTATTACCCCTGGTTTAGGTTCCTGATCAGTAACCATTTATTCATATCATTGAGAATAAACTACCCTCTAAAACACTAAAAACCCGCCAAGGGTGTGTACCCTTGAATACCCGCGACGCTGGGGGGCATTCCGGTGTCCCGGTTGAACATTTCAGAAATCTGGCAAGCCTACTTATAATACTCTCTGAAGTGATGCATCCTTTATTCTTTCTTTTTTAAAAGAGCAGATACTTGCATAAATAATACAAAACACAAATTACCAAAACATTTGAAGAGAATTATGAATGTTCTTCGAATAATCCAGTGCTTCGCGATATGAATCATATAAAGTTGAGGAAATATTTTCTTTTCTGAATTCACACAAACACAAAATTGTCGTTTAACAGGCAACGCCACCTATCTCAATTTTTTGAAATTTCAAAGAGGAAGATTCAAATGAATTGTTCGCAACCAATAACGAATATCTCTGAATTTTTTTAATATGGGGCCGTCCACAAATGATGTCACGCTTGGAGGGGGGAGGGGGTTCGTGAAATTGTGACAGTTTGTGACAAGGGGGAGGGAGGGGGTAACAAGAAGTGTGACATCACATATTTTGGTTTAAATAAAAACATTTAAAATCAGCAGATTAAATTTTGAAGTTATTTTGAAATTACCAGAATTTGGAGGTATTTTTTTAAATCGAGGCTAAAACAACTTTCATGTGATTTTTTTCTCACTTATATTCCTTTCTTTTCGAAAAATGCATTCAGGGTAGGTTCTGAGAATATTGGTAATAGCAGAAATTCTTCACCATTAGAGGAAAACTTCCCCCTATCACACCCTTGAAACGTTCAACAAAAGATACAACACCCCACCTGGGTGAGTGGTAGAACTGGTAGTGGCACAAACAGGTTGATCTTATTGAGGCATTTTTTTAAATTCAATCTGTTTAAGAGTATATTGTGTTCATAAAAGTAAAGATAAGATTTAAAGCAAAATATATCACATTCCAAAATAGTACTGTTGTCAATTCCTCTTTTATATTAATATTTTATTACTATTGTATATTAATTATGTTTTTTGTTGTAAACCTTAATCTTATTTCATACAAAATAAGTACACATATAAACATTATTATTGTTATGTTCACAAATGTCATTAAAACACATAGTTAAAGTTTAAAAATAGAATTTGATATATGATCTATAACGTAGTACTTGGTTTCTGAATTGCAAGTGTATGTTTATGTAATATAGCGTGACATGTGACAGGGAGGGGGGGGGATACGGTGAAGTGTGACGCTTTGTGACAAAGGGTCACACTTCATCAAAAAATATTGAAAAAAAGTTTGACATCAATTATGGACGGCCCCTATCTACTAGAAACACGAGACCACATGTTCCAACCAGACGTGAAAAAAAAAATTCGACGGTTGGCTGTCTCTGCGAAACGGCCGCTGAGATTGAGGGGCGTAGACTTACTTACCTTACTCAACTGCGACTTTCTCTGACTAAAGTAGCTCTATGTGATTATTAACTCTATAATCTATAGTGACTATCACTCTAGTGTGACTATGTGACTCTATCTATGTAAAATTCTTCATTATTTTCACCAACTTAGCAGCTCGGCTCTGACTAAACTGTAATTCCAAATTCTAAAATTCTTTTTGCAATCTTCAATGTCCACCTTTCTCTGTTAAATGAAACTAAAACCAACTCCCTATGTTATTTGGTTGCGGAGCTATAAGCGTTTAACTTGAGCGCGAAAAGAGTCATAATTTTACTTTCTCGTATACGAAGTATGCAAAGAGAAAGTATTGTAATCGTCAAAAAATTCGAACTCGAGATTTTGACGAATCTCCACGTTTTGGACCTCCCCGAGTCCGAAAAACACGATTTTGGAATTATGTCTGTCTGTGAACACGATAACTCGAAAACTATTAGAGATATAGGGATGAAATTTGGTATGTGATCTATACAAATAATTTATAGGTTTCTATCAAATTTCGGACAAAATCCGTCTACGGGAAGTCTGTCTGTCCGAGGTCATGTTAACACTATAACTGAAAAACTTGAATAGCTAGATGGATAAAATTTGGTACACAGTTTTATCATCAGGAATGTAGGTCCGCATCAAATTTTGGACCAAATCCGTCGAATGGTTGATGGTCTATCGGACTGTATAATCGCATACTTTTAAAAATTATATCTGCAAAATCCTTTGGCTTAGATAAATAAAAATTGCTATGACTGTTGCTGTACCATTAATTATAGATCTGTGCCCAAAATTTCGTTCCAATCGGTTAAAAAAAAGGCGTTCAAACTGCACATTCAATTTTTTAATCCGATTCCTTGCGCATGCGTATTGGTAGAAAAGCAGCAAGTGAGCCAGCAAGAGTGGAATATCGGTACGCATCTCTTTGCATTTGATTCTTACCTAAATATTTTACAATCACTATAATCTACAATGGAAAACCTTCTGATGATAGTCATTGGATTCTGGGTTACAGTCGGTTCGAATTTTTTTATCCACGCGGGGAAGGGGGAAACCACCTTTTTGGTGAAGTATACGAGAAAGTTTAGGGGAGACCACTCCCACTGGTTTTCTTTCCCGACACACCATTACTCCATTATGGAGGGACGTAAGTCTACGTCAAAATTTAGAAATAACCATTATCGTTTGCTAAAAATTCATTTAAATCTCCGTCTTTGAAATTTCAAAAAATTGAAATAGGTGGCCTTGCTTGTTAAGCGACCAAATAGTGCTTAAACAAATTTTCACAATCCCGCTAACTTTTATAACCGCGTATCCGTCCCCACGTAGCACAAGATATTGCCTTATATCATAAAATTCGAGAAAGTAACATTGTTCAATATTTTTCCCAATATTGAAACAGTGTACAACGTAAGACTTGTTCAATACTGTACAATGTTTTTTCATAATATTGGATAATGTCATATAATACTGTATAATATTATACCATATTGAATAATATTGTACTATACTGAATAATATTATATAATGTCATATAATACTGTATAATATTATACCATATTAAATAATATTGTACTATATTGAATAATATTATATAATATAACATTATAGTGAATATTTTAAAAATACAAGTCAACAAGTGGACTTCTTTCCTATCTCCTTGGAGTGCATTTCCGTCCTTTTCCTCTCACTCACTTAACACTCCTCGACACCAGCAAGTGTCCCATTTTCTCTGGACGAGCGAACGCGCCATCAATACGTCCCTCCACCCCACCCAATAACATCGATCGAGTGGTCGCTGGCTGCCGTTTGGCTTCCGGGCGAAAAAGCGGTTCTTTTTTTGGCGGAGACGGATCGTCTGCCGGCGCTCCGCATCGATCCGTTAGCACGTGCTTCCGAGGCCAAATAGGCCTTCCACGCCGAATTAAGTCGCCAGGGAGGCTTAAAAAATGCGGTCGAATAGAGATAGATGAAAAAAATCGATGCTCAGGGCCAGGGGGGAGCCTTGACCCCGAGGGGAAGTAATTGGATTAGGAGCCTGGCAGATTTAGTACAACACAGTATGCGGCAATATATGCGCCGTTGAAAGGAACCACAATATTACGCAGTTGTCATACCTACAGTGGCGTGGAAAGATTAAGTGGCACCAGGAATATAATATATATATATATATATATATATATATACTGTAGTACTGTACTCTTCCTACAACGAATTTCTCCCTATAACGAAATTTTTAATCGGAATGTTAAATAACATTCAAATTATTCTCCATATAACGAAGTGGTTGTCTCCCTATAACGAATTTTTTCAGAGGTTTATCTTTTCGATTTTTGTCATTTTTGAAGAAAGTTGATAGTTTCTGTGCAACCAATTCGTTCACACGTGCCTGTTTCTGGAACCACTCACTCTTAAAATGCGAAAATTTTTCTGAAAATTTAACATCACGAAATGCAAAGCAATGTAAAATAACGGAATTTTTCCAAGTAAAGTAAACGTAAGTACATATTATTCTCTAAATTGGTGAATTGTCTTAACTTTTGAGCATTTTATTTATATAATAAAAATTAGTACAATTTTAACAAATTTATAATATATATATTACTCCATTTTTAATTGAAAATCAGAATTAAATACATTTGAACTTATAGCACCTATTGAAAAGTTTGGAACATTTACTTAAATAACTGCAAAAATCTCTAATCTCCGTATAACGAAATTTTCTCTATAACGAATTTTTCAATTGGAACCAAGAGATTTCGTTACAGGGAGACTCCACTGTATATATGTAATAATCTCACTTAATTTTATTCCAAATTCTAATATTATATATTTTAAAATCTTAATGTATTCCAAAATTACTTTTCTAAAACTCCAGTTTCGTTCTTTTCCCGCGCTGGAGGTATATTAAATCTCTCGTTTTGGCATGTTTATTACTAAAAGAATATTTAATCGCTTTCGCGTGCCGACAGAAAATCATGACGGCGTCTCTTTGGCGCCAGACTTTTTCGCTGAAACGCCTACGTAACTTATTAAAAATACCCAATATTCCCTTCACTTTGATCACGTGTCCATATGTTATTCCCTTATCCGAGAGAATACAGGGATTTTGCTGTTCACTCTCGCTTGTAACCTAAACGGAGATGCACGTATGTCCATCACTCTCCTATTGATAATAAAATAAGAGGTAGTTATTTGCTCGGCCTGTTTATTTTCAACGACTACAATCACGAATACGTTATATACAGGGTGTCCAACAAAGGACTCCCTCATTTTAAAATTAAATAACTTGGCAACGGAGATCGATAGAAGAACGAAACCAGTGATATGCTTAGTCTGAAAGCCGTAAAAATCTGATACAAAAGTTTCAAAATTAGTTATAAATGTTGCCGACAGGTGGCGCTGTACGTTGTAATCACAGTTCAGATTTCGAGAAGAAAGCTATAAACTGTCATTTGCAAGTAATCGTTGCAATCACATCACAATCGATTCAAATTAGGCATTTTTCGTGCTTGCCAAGGACAGTTTATAGATTTCTTATCGGATTCTGAATAGCTATTACAACGTACAGCGCCACCTGTCGGCAACATTTATAGCTAATTTTGAAACTTTTGTATCAGATTTTTACGGCTTTCAGACTAAGCATATCACTGGTTTCGTTCTTCTATCGATTTCCGTTGCCGAGTTATTTAATTTTAAAATGAGGGAGTCCTTTGTTGGACACCCTGTATATATATAATGTATTCGTTGTTATAGACGTTGAATGATTAAACAGGCCGAGTTAAATTCTAATTTTCCTTTATTATGAAAATATTTTGGAGAGTGACGGGCATACACATCTTAGTTGAAGTTTTCAGTAAAAAGTGTGTACAGAAAATCCCCGATTCTCTCAGATAAGGGAATAACAATACAACCACGTGATCAAAGTGAAGGGAATATTGGCCATTTTTAATAAATTACGTAAGAGTTTTAAGGGGAAAAAGTCCAGCGCCAAGGAGACGCGTCATTATTTTCGGCGGGCAAATGAAAGCGATTAAATATTCTTTTAGTAATAAATATGCCAAAACGAGAGATTTAATATACCTCCAGCGCGGGAAAACAATGAAACTGGAGTTTTAGAAAAGTGATTTTGGAATACATTAAGATTTTAAAATATATAATATTAGAATTTGAAATAAAATTAAGTGAGATTATTACATATATATATATTTACTGTTCAAGCTCCTTTCCAAATGTATATTCAAAATTTAATTATATTAACAGGTTCTCGTTATATAGGTTTTATAAAATTTTTAACAAGTTC
>BGPR01016439.1:24416-34518 GCA_013235015.1 Araneus ventricosus | reverse complement strand
TGAAGTTTATATTCATCGTTTTGTAAAATTAAATACATCATGTATGTGTTATTCACTTTAAAAGTATTTTATTTTCATTTTCGTCCCAAGAATGGAAGTCGTCCCAGCAGTGAAATTGCGTTACTGTACATATGTATTAAGAGATTTCTGTTATCCGCCTGTCCGGTTAATCGTCACAGTGGAACTGGAGCCAGAATTTGACACAGATATGCTATTTTAATAACAAGACAACATACAAAACTTCATTTATCTGCGTCTTTGAATTTTTGAGATATAGCTTTCACATACATCGAAGGACACAAATCGACAGTAGGTCGACTTGTTGAAGGGTTTGATCTAAAATTTGATACAGGTCTCCAATTCTGATCATAAAATGGTATGTTACCGTGAAAGATCGAAATTATAGAATATCAGTAGTATTCTCTGGTGAATGTCGATACATACCGAATACATTCATGGGAGAATATCAGCATTCACCTAAACTGACATTCACTGTAGAATATCGACATTTTCCAGATTTCGGTCTTTCACAGCAACGCATATACTGAATTTCATCCTTCCAAGCTCTTTGCGTTTTCGAGTTATCCCACAGACACACGACAGACAGACTTTCCACTAACGAATTTCGTCCAAACTTTTATGGAAATCTACAGTTTTAGTGTAACCATAAACACAGCACCCCGACCTGCCAAAGCACACGGTAAATCTGAATGACAGTCGTTGCAATAGAAACGAGTACTGAGGTTGGGTCCTAATGGCCAACACAGCCTCACGGCCCTACCCCTCCCGTAGGAGGTACGTGCTATCACTGGAGGGAGGACGGCTCCTCCCCATTCATGTAACCCTAGGCGGGCCAGTGCCTTCATATGAAACCTGAGCCGCTCATCCACATTTCGTGGTGCCCACATCAGTAGGGTAACAGTTTTAGTGTAAATACGACGCATCAAATTTCATCATTCTATCTTTCCCATAAACACATTCACTTGAGATGGCTCAAAGCCCACATCGGTTATTTAGGCAATGAATGCGCAGACCAATTAACCAAAGAAGCCATCACAAAAGACGACCCTTTCTTTCTCCCTAAGCCACTTTCCTACCTGAAATCTGAGATAAGTCAACTGCTTTAAGCATCTGGCAAGACAACTGGGATAACGGAGAAACTGGCCGCAGTACACACGATATAGTGCCTAGCGTCTCAAACAAGCCAGTAGGAAGGAGTAGAGAAGAGCTAATGTTCGTTACAGGACACGGGCTCTTCCCTTCATACCTTCATCGCTTCAGTCTTCAAACACATGACAATTGCTCGTGCGAAGAAAAAGGAGAGCCAATGCACTATGCCACAAAATGTCAGTTTACCCTCTCTTGGCATTTCCAAACTACTACAGTGCCACTTAAATTACAGTGGTTGAAAAACATTCTCACGAATAACTTGTCAAGAACCCGACTTTGAATCCTAATGTGTGATGAGAACAATCTCACTGTAGAGGAACATCATTGAGCACGCTTCCACCCAGACTGACACACACTTCCGGCAACTTATGACTCTTCTTTTATTTTTTTTCCTCTACGTGTTTTTATTTTTTCCACATTGTTTTGTTTTCCATGTTGTTCATATGTTTGTTTCTTTGCCAGGTGTATGTTTCTTTTTTCATTATTATTTGTTTTTGTCCCTGTTATATGTTTTTGTCCTTTCTAAAAAATTAAATTCACCTCCATTCATTCAAACCGGAAAGGAGCCAAATGGCTCTAAACACGGGGATGCAGGTGGTGTAATGTAATCTAACCCTTCTAACTTGTTGGTACACAGATAGGCAGACATTTTTCCCAAAATGATTTTTTCGGACTCAGATAGGTCTTAAGAGTGGAAATGTATAGGAATCTCGACGTCGAATTTTTTGACGATTACAATACTTTGTAGAAGAGAAAGCAAAACGGAAGAAAGAGGCCAAGTGCTAAAGTCTTGGCTGCGAAGCCGGAGAGCTCTACATTCGAAAACCGATTCCACCAAAGATTCGCCATGTTTGTGAGCCTGGTGCACGCTGAATCCAAGTGGATCAATTCACCTCCCGCTAGTGTGGTGTAAAAATACCAACGCTGGCCCGGCCTACCCAAGAAGGGTGTAAGGCCGGGAGAGGACCAGCGGGGAGAGAGCCGCCCCACCAGCATGTGGAGGACGGGATTTATTGGGTAAAATAAAATTATACAGGCATTGCCCGAACAAGGGCAGTACTTTTAGATACAAGAGAGCTGGGAGTATAAACATGGTTCGACCCACCTCGGTGGGGAGAGGATAGCTTGATTTAAATGTACTCAACCGCCGAGTGTAGCGAACGATACTCACAAAATAAAGAATGACAAAATCAAGGCTCTTTCTTTTCTTATAAAATATAAAAACATTCCGAACGCAATAAATTTAAGAACTGCTCGGGCAAGCAAGTAACAGTAAAAATATATAAAAAAATATATAAGTATTGAAAAAGAAACAAACAAATAAGCACAGAAAAAGCAGTATAATTCAGATATAGAAATAAGTCAAAGATCGAAACCCCACAATATGAAAACAAAACACACACAAAGAACACTACGCATCAAACGGCAAACAAAACACAAATAAAATCTGTACAAAACATTGAATTAAAAATATATAAATTAAAAAATAATAATAATAGTTACTTCCGAGATAGAAAGGAAGAAAATCCGTCAGTCAACGGCAATCCACGTCCCGGGTACCAGGGAATATCTATTCATCAATTACAGTATGTTTTTTGAGTAAAAGCTGCGCAAGTCAAAAATTACTTTTAAGTCCTATACAGGATGAAAACGGCCAAAAGGGAGGATAAAGATTAAAATTTTTGTAGTCTAAAAATGAAATCAAGGTCAAAAAGTAGAATGCATCCCTCCCCCCAAAAAAATCCAAACAACCGTTAGGGCATTGACTACGTGGCAACAGGTTTCCAGAACTGCGGAGAAACTCGGGAATTGGAACCGGCATCTATTTTCAGGGCTCCAGGATCAATAGCTGCCCTAGGGCGTCGAGAGAATCTCACACCAAGGAACCGACTGGGTATAATAAATTTAAAAACGTAAAAACAAGTGGAGAGCGGAAACTCCTATAAACCTCTAGAGCTGAGTCATCCAGTGCAAAAATAAATAAATAAAAAATAATAAGTATCTTAAAAAGCTCAAATCATGTAAATAATAAAAAAGACTCAACAGGCGGGAAGTCAGGAGAACAGGAAGCGGAACTGTGAAAAAGATGAAATAAGAACCAATCCTGAGAAGAGATGTCAAGAAAAAAGTCCCTGGCAAACTGGTGAAAGATAAAAAGAGTAATAACAGTCCTTCAGTATGATAAGATAAAAGTAACACGGACCCTCAAGACATCATTGGAGTCAGTTATGGTCTCTCTCCTGGGTCAGTGTATCGCAAATGTTCCTGCTGGTCCTGAAAGTGCCTTCCATTTTGGTGAGAGCCTGTCTATTTGTTAAGAGATTGTTAAACCACACTTTTTTGTGTTCATCTGCGGGTTTAATTAGATGGAACTCTTTGGTTAGGGAGCAGGAGCATATATAATGATCTGCATCACCCAACATTCCGCAGATGCAGTGTGGAGAGTCTTGGTAAGGGGCATTGACCTCTTCCCTATACATGGAGTATAATCTCAACAATTGGTGTTTAATGATCTTATCAAAATGGTACCAACCAATTTTCACCCAATTGCAATAACATTGAAACAATAATGCAAATTCCAGTACTTGTAAAAATGTTAATGTCACAACTAGCATTTAGAAATCTTTCTCTATCAGTGCTCTTTTAAGGACGATAACATGCATCATGTATACATGTAATCAAGAACGGGTCTCAATTCTGTCGGAGACCCGCATCTAGACACAGCTTTATACCCCATCTGTTTAAAAAATAATCTTTTATTGTAATACCTAATAGTTACTTTGATTGTTGTAATAATGCTTACTAAATAAAGTCGTTCGGGAGACGGCTTTCTGGTGCGGGGCTTTGTGTGCCCCGTGGGGGGGGGGTGATCTCTTTTTTATACGGGCAGCCACCTAAACTGCGAAAAGAGATCGCACGATCTCAAAAGCGGGGCTGTCCGTAGTGTGAAGAAGAAGTGTGGAGAGTCTAAGAATTTAAAGCGATGAAGGTAAGATGGGAATGGACCATGCCCACTGAGAAAATATATTAAAAACTTATTATGTATTAAAAATTTTGGGATCGCTTGATTAATGTAGCCTCTCACCCGAGGCTGAATCATAGTTATTCCAATACTCATTCCATTTTTTGACTATGTAATTCTTTAGGAGGTATTTGAGGTGGTGCGGAAGGTTGGAGAGAGAGATGTCAGCTCAGGTGCCGTCCTCGTCATCTGACCGCGGCTCACAATAACGAGGTCCGTACTAAAATAGCCCTCGCGTTGCTTCAAACCGGGATGGGAATATAAATAAACGAAACTGAAATGTAATGAAATTAAAGAAGGAGTGGTTTTTCCTTATCTTCCATTGTAGCATCAATAATAAATTCCATTTTAACCTGTTTTTCAAATATTTATATTGGTTTCGAGATGATAAAAAAAAAGAAATTTCTCTTAGGTTGTCCCGATGAGTACTATCCAGCAACGAAAACCACCTGCCTCCATCTGGCGCCACCCACCACTATGGCGCCCAAAGAAGCCTACTGCGGCCAAAAAGGGGGCGAATTGTACGGTCGTCCCCTTACAAGGGATCTACAGGTGGGATTGGCAAAGATGTTGAAGGAAATTTCAGAAGAGTGGATGCCCGATAAAGCTTACGTCGGAATGGAAAGGACAAGTAGATTGGAATTTGCGAAAGGTAATAAAGATTAGAAATATCTTGTTTGTTAGAAAATTCTTTCTTTAATTATAAGATTTTTAATGAACCATTTAATTTTTCACCAGGTTATAATAATTATTGAAATATACGTCAAGTACTACATGTATGTACTGTACTATATTTATTTACTACAGCAAATTAATTTACACAATTATTTGAGGGGAATCATTTTAAACTAATATTTTTAGCCACATAGGCAATTAAATGAAAACGAGTAACTACTAGAGCCTTTAATAAATTCTGGGAAATTAAAAGTGATTTTTTTTATGTTTTACCAATATTATCGTTTCGTCGCTTAACCACCTATCCTTTTTTTTAAATTTCAAAGAGGAAGAAAATACTCAATTTTTTCGCAATCAATAACGAATATTCCTCAATTTTTTTCACATCTAGTAGGAACATGCCATCTCTAGTACATATCAGATGTTAAAGAAGCTCAGAAATATTCGTTACTTACTGAGAAAAATTGAGTATTTTCTTCCTATCTGAAATTTCAAAAAATTGAGTATCCTCTTCTTCTCTGAAATTTCAAAAAATTGAGTATCCTCTTCTTCTCTGAAATTTCAAAAAATTGAGTATCCTCTTCATCTCTGAAATTTCAAAAAATTGAAATAGGTGGTGTTGCTTGCTAAGCGACGATTTAAGCGAACGCAAAGGTAAGCGAACTGCTCTATTCGGTTTAATTTTATAGCACCGATGCTCTTCTAATGTTTGGATTTTGGGTGTTTAAACAAGGTGGTCATAAACTATCGGACCCATTTCAAAAATTAATTAAAATAACCCCTATAATGTAGCAACTTTGTTTTAAATGAGAGAGTAGCTCAAAATGTTTTTTTTTTCAGATAGATAAAGCGCCGTTACCGCATATTAAATCTGCTGCAGCGGGAGATACCCAACGCAATGTCAAAATGGCTACTGTGCAGCAAAGGGCACGTCTCTGTTTCCACTAAAGAAAATCAATTATAACAGTTCAAAGGTGTTTCCGCCTAGAGCATTGAAATTGTTGGACTCCAAGTAAGAAATCCATTAAGCGTTGGTATGAGCAGTTAAGGAGTGAAAGTCTCTCTCAACAACTTCGTCTGAGACCAATGGTTGTCCAGTATCTTTCCTATGTTGCATATTTCCTGTTCCCTTAAATTTCTGAGCAATTAAGGAGTGAAAGTCTCCCTCAATAACTTCGTCTGAGACCGATGGTTGTCCAGTATCTTTCCTATGTTGTATATTTCCTGTTCCCTTAAATTTCTGAGCAATTAAGGAGTGAAAGTCTCCCTCAACAACTCCGTCTGAGACCGATGGTTGTCCAGTATCTTTCCTATGTTGCATATTTCCTGTTCCCTTAAATTTCTCATACCAACGCTTGATGGAGTTCTTACTTGGAGACTGACTTTCAATACTCTAGGCGTAAACGTCTTTGAACTGTTATAATTGATTTTCTTTAGTGGAAACAGATACGTGCCTTCTGCTGCACAGTAGCCAATTTGACACTGCGTTGGGTATCTCCCGCTGGAACAGAATTAGCGCGCCGTAACGGCGCGTAACTTATCCGAAAAACTCCTTCTGAGCTACTCTATCATTTAAAAAAATAAAGTTGCTACATTATACAGGGTTTCGACGTAGACTTACTCCATAGTGGTCTAATGGGGAGTCGGGAAAAGAAAAAAATTATGACGCTCTTCGCGATAAAGTTAAACGCTTATAGCTCCGCAACCAAATAACATAGCGAGATGGTTTTAGTTTCATTTAACAGAAAATAGTTCTGTTTTTTTACTGTCTGAAGTAAATTTTAAGTTGTCTACATTTTATATTTTTTGTATTCAAATTTTGTTTTTAAACTGTAATATTATTCTTAGTTGAATTATTTATAATTTCAGGTACTTTTAAGTTTAAAATAGTTTAGATATCTACAGGTTTTATTTAGAGCTTGAAAACAATCAACTAGAAAAATTTGAATAAATTTAAAAATAGAAAATTTTAGCTTAAACTTTAAACAAAAACAACAAAAAAAATTTTATAAGCAATAAAATTTAGATAATAAAATTTAAACTATGTTTAAGTCGCGCGCAATTGCAACTGCAAACGAAAAACGAAGAACATTGGATATCGATATCATTCAAAGAAAGCCTAAAACATAGACAAACCCAGAGAGAATCGGGAAAAAACAAGGAATCCATTCTAGTCCATGTTTTCAAGGCTAAGGACTTTATTGGAAATGGATTCAAAATAATAATTGGGAAATTTTTCTGTAAGAAGCTTGCATTGCGCCAAATATAGCTTCTCTTAGCCGGAAATTTCCCAACAAAAGACAAAGGAGATCTGTACATGAAAAAGCATTATTTTAAAAGAAAGAGGAAAACCCAGCACAAACAAAAAAACGCTAATAAGATTGATTTTAGAATATTAGCCATATGGCTTTTAAAAGTAGCCATCAAAAAAATAATCTGACCCCATGCTCAGAATAGAGAAAAAAGAGAAAAAAAATGTCCTCACACTATCACAATCCCACGCTAACTTTCTTTTTGAAAAAAGGAATCAGCAAATTTGTAAAGAAACACTAGTCCCATGGCGCCATCTATATTCGAAGAAATAAAACAGAAGGAGTAAAAACAGGAATTTTTTGGGGAATAGAGCTATTTAGACATATTAATAAAAAAATGTTTTTATTTAGTTATAGCTTGGTAAACAGAAATGGTGGTAGTGGGGATACTTGTGACACTGAGGCTGGGGATACATGAGCCTTGGCTCAACTATCCCTACTGGAAAATTAGTATTCATTAACTTTATTATTTAGAGCATTTGAGTAGTTTATTTTTACAAAATTTGTTATGTTTAAGATATATCTGAGTAATAGGCTTTCATAAAAAAATAATAATATCGAAAAAAAAGTTCATTTGCACTGGTAGGTCGGGTATGGAGCAATCAAGTACGACTATCGAAAATTTCCAGATTTCTTCAGATTTTACTCCCCGTGGCGATGTCAATTTACGTCAGAATATTGTAATTAATTTTTCTTTTTCTGGTCATATGTCTGAAAATTCTTCTATTCCTGGGATCTCAACTAGTGAAACAACTGTTTCTCCAGAGGTTGTGCAACCTTATCCAAAAGCCTTGCGTACGTTAAGAAAACACTGATCTGAAAAAAGTAGAGCAGATAGAGAAAAACTGATTTCATATTTAGATTCAGTGCCCCAAATAGAGCTAAAATTAGTTCTAAAATCCAAGGCACCAAAAAATTTTTCTTCTTGTAGGCCTGTGTTTTTCTCAGTTTAGTTTAATTATATTAACGCTTCCCTTCCGAATCACACGAGGGATATTTTGGGACAGATCTCGTAATTTTGAACCACCACCTCTTCAAACTTCCGCACCGCACCAGCGGGAGGACGTCTAACTCATGACGTCAGATTTAACGTGTAACAGGCCCACATACACGGCGGATCTTCAGTGGAATCGTGCTTCGAACCTGGTACCCTCCGGCATCTACGATTATAAAAAAAACTCCATAAAATTCAACTGAGTACGAGTGTATAGAATGTCGATTACTGATGTTTTCAGTTAAATTCTGTTCTATTATATCAATAACTATTAACCCTATGAGCCCTAATCCGCCTCAAACCACCCCATTCGACAGAGGCCGGACTCAGGCGGTTTCGGGCGCCTGAGTGAATTTTACGGGAGAAAAGTGGTTCCTTTCTTTGTGTACTTTTTAAATGTTTTGGCCAAACTTGGGTTCGTCCTCCTGGAATTTCTGTACAGAAAGGAAGGATTTCATTCTGTTTTCGCGAACAAAAATTTACTTTAGTTTTTGAGGTACCGGAATTCTCACTGTAGCCGGGTTCAGGGAGTTAAATAAACCAGAATTATATTCAGAACAATTTTATTTCACATAGTGATATATAGAGGAAATCTCAAAGTGTTAACTTGTTTTGCCTTTGTGTATAGAGACAGCTAGCTAATCAAACCACAGTATAGATAAGGATACTTTTGTTCTTTTTCGCAGATGACGATACGTGGATATTTGTTGATGAATACGAGCCTTTTCTTCAGAGCAACTTTTCATCGTGGTTCTCGGAGCCCGACAAGGGAGAGGACTGCGCAGCGGTGGGTCGAGAGTCCGATTTTAAGGCAGAGCCCGTGGATTGCCTCTACTCGTATACACAGCTCTGCGAAAAGAATGATTTCCGTAAGAAATGAAATTACTCAAATCGTTATGCACTTTATAAATGTTTACTAGCTGTGTGGCCCGGCGTTGCACGGGCTATCTCGAATAATAGGATATTCCCGGGCGGAGAGAAGTGAGGTCACGTGAGACATTGGGATCCATATGTTTTCATATGCCCCGCCTCTGTTTTTCTCTACAATCAACAAATATTGTCACTTACTTCCCCCAATAAACGTCACGAAGTTCAACACCTTAATACAAAATAAGAATGAAAATATGCATGAAAAGGATTTTTTTCCAATGTTAATAAATCCAAACACAGAAGTTCGCGAAAAAATAAATACCAACTTCCGTTAAATAAATAAAATGCAACACCAGATGTGAAAACTAATAATAGGGGGAAAAGAATCCGCCTGGAATGAATTCAGCATGCTGCCAATAGATGGCAGCACGTGAATTCATTCATTTTGACGTTTTTAATTAATATCTTTTTAACTAATTATGATTTCGGAATTTCAATGTTCAAAATAGAATCATTGGATTATTTCCTATCCTTTGGTACTTTCGGCTTGTTTCAGCATTCAGTGGTTCTTGAGAAGATAGCCGGGCATAGATACATACGTTTGTTTACCTTCAGCTTTTAATAGGAATGATTAAACCCCAGAAATATTCAGGTTGCTTCAGTGGCGAATCCAGGTGGGGGTATCGGACTGCAGCCCCCCCCCCAGAGCTAAGCTACAATTATAGTGATTTTAAATAAATCTTGAATTTATTTAAAATCACTATAATTGTTTGTTCTTGATTTCCGTTTTCTAAAATAATAATAAAAACGTGACAACATTGCTTTCTGGCTTGACAGGCTCGAAAATTTCCCAACTTTTCTAGTCATCCCAGTTGTACTTGTAGCGTTGACGCGATCGAAGACATTTTTTGGCTAGTTACTTCATTACATTCTTTATTAAATTACACTGCTCTGCATGAAAATCTGCCTCGACACCATTCCTGCAAATTCTTATGTAAAATGACCCCCTGAATCCGAATATGACCCCCATTTTGCCCCATCACCCACCGTTTTCTCGGG
>BGPR01016439.1:0-13319 GCA_013235015.1 Araneus ventricosus | reverse complement strand
CCCCCCCCCCCCCCCTCACTTTTTTGTTTTTCTTGAATATTTCGAAAGCTATTCAATGTTCATATTACATGTGATTTTACAAATCAAAGAGCGTACAATTCCCTACAAAAGAATGCTTTGATTTTTTTAAAGCTTTAATAGTTTTTGAGATAATTGGTCTCAAAATGGATGAATTTGTAAAAATTCTTAGTTGATATTCCAGTCAGCGAAGAGTTTGGAAAAAAAAAACATTAAATCGTATAGTTTTGAAAATTGGTACACTTGTTCGTGAGGGGCTTCTGATGAACATACTAAAAGTCCCCGGTTCGGGGGGTGAGCTCGCACCGCCATCTTGGATTTCATCCCCCTTTTTAGTTTTTCCTGTATATCTCGAAAAATATTCAATTTTCACATTACAATTGATTTAACAAATTAAAGAGAGTAAAATTCCCTAAAAATAGATACTATTTTTTATCTTCCATCTTGAATAGTTTCCGAGATAATGGGTCTCAAAGTTTATCGCCATCTTGGATTTCATTCCCCTTTTTTAGTTTCTCTTGAATATCTTGAAAACTATTTTATTTTTCAAATTATATGTAATCAGCAAATTAAAGAGAGTAACATTCCCTCTAAACGTATGCTTTTATTTTTGTTTTATCTTTGATAGTTTCTGAGATAATGGGTCTCAAAATTTGCCGCTGTCTTGGATTTTATCCCCCCTTTTTTTAGCTTCTCTTGAATATCTCGAAAACTATTTGATTTTTCAAATTACATATAGTACAACAAATTAATGGTCGTAAAATTCCCAACAAATGCATGCTTTTATTATTTTTTTACTAGCTTTAATACTTTCTGAGATATCTAAGAAAAACTAAAAAAGGAGGAACAAAATCCAAGATGGCGGAATATTTTGAGACCAAGAAACTATTAAAGCTGGAAGAAGAAAAAAATTGCATTTGTAGGTAATTTTGCGCTCATTAATTTTTTTAAATCAATTGTAATTTTAAAATTGAATACTTTTTGAGATATTCAGGAATGACTGAAAAAGGGGATGAAATCCAAGATGGCGGCGTGAGCTCACCCCCCAGGACCTGGGACTTTTATTATGTTTTTCAGAAGCCCCTAACAAACAAGTGTACCAATTTTCAAAACTATACGATTTATTGTTTTTTTTTTCCAAACCCTTCGTTGATTGGACTATCAATTAAGATTTTTTGAAAATCCATTGACTTCGAGACCAATTATCTCAAAAACTATTAAAGCTTGAAGAAAAATCAATGTATACATTTATAAGGAACGGTATGCTCTTTCATTTGTTAAATCACGTGTAATTTGAATATTGAATAGTTTTCGAGATATTCAAGAGAAACTGAAATAGGGGGAGGAAATCCAAGATGGCGGCAACCTTTGAAACCCTTTATCAGGGAAACTATTAAAGCTGGAACAAAAATAAAAGTATTTAGTTATAGGGAATTTTACGCCCTTTAATTTGTTAAATCAATTGTAATTTGAAAACTGAATATTTATCGATATATTACGGAAAAACTAAAAAAGGGGGAATGAAATCTAAGATGGCGGCGCGAACTCTCCCCCCCAGGACCGGGGACTTTTAGTATGTTCATCATAAGCCCCTCATTAACACGTTTACCAATTTTCAAAACTATATGATTTAATGTTTTTTTCACCCTCATTGACTGGACTATTATCTCGTTGACTGGACTATTATAATCAATGAAAGCGAGGGTTGGAATTACACTGCTTCCTGTTAATCTGACCTTATTCATTATCTTTTCTGTGATGAAAGATACTTTTTGAGAGAAATTCGCAGTTTTATTCATCCAAAAACATTTATGGAATTACAACAATAAAGCTTGCAGAGAAATAATTAAATTTTGTACAGGAAACCTAACCATGCAGTGACTTAAGGATCACATTTCTGAATGCGGAATTCGAATCTGCAATTTTCCGTCCCATGCGTCCTAATAAGATCTTCTTTGTGGTATTAGAGCATATTTTTGCGAAGAATTTTTTTAATCTCATTGATGTACAAAATTGCATGACTCCTCCCTGCTAATAAATGCAATTGCATCAAGATGCATTGGTATATGTAATACCTACTTTAAGATTTCACTTTGATTTCCGTCACAAAAGTTTCACCTCAAAATTATTTCCTTAACTCTTTTGAAAATACAGTCGGACCTCTATTTAACGAACCTCTATTTTGCGAATTTCTCCATTTTGCGAACTTTTTCTTGGAACCAAGAACATTTTGCGAATTTCTTCGTAAAATAACCTCCAAACAGCGAAGTGCATTCTCTATTTAACGAACTTTTTCTTGTGAGCCAATATTTTTTTCTCCCTATTCCTCAAAATATTTCTAAACATTTCAAACTTATTCTTTCTTTTAACACATTTTATGTTGATCAATGACCTTGAAGCTGGAAAATGTCAAAACGAAAGTGCTTGAGCATCAAAGAAAAAAATTTAATTCTTCATGAGATGAATAAAGGCGTGGAAAAAAGGATATTGCTTTAAAATTTGGTATTCCTCCAAACAGCTTATCAACCATAATAAAAAATCGTGATAAGATACAAAATTATGATTCATCAAATTCTTGTTCAAAACGTTTAAAAGCATGTGTCTATGAAGATGTGGATGAGGCAGTTTTGAAGTGGACAGTGTGAAAAATAAAAACAATGCAGCAATGATTGCGATGAAGACGAACATGATGAAGATGGAAATGATCATGATGCAGAAATCAACAAACCTTTGTACGATGAAATGCTAAAATTCATTAATTTTAATATAAAATTGTTTTTTTAATTGAAAATGCAGTGTATTCCCGGACAATGTTTTGTTTTATTCTTGTTTTTCTTGCAGATTTCTTTTTGATGGGTAAAATATATAAAACAAATATATTAATTTACAAAATAAAGGTGTGATTAATTACTTTTTTAATAATATTTAGTGTTTATGAATTTAATATCTGTTTTGTGTAGTCAAAAGTATTTTAAAAAGTGAATCTCTATTTAACGAATTTTCCATATAACGAACTTTTTTTCGGGATTTAGCGACTTCGTTAAATAGGGGTCCGACTGCACAAGATAAAGGCATTACTTATCAAGACCAGTGTTTCCCAAAGTGGGGCCAACTCCCCAGAGGGAGCCATTTGATTTCTAAGGGAAGATTCGAAAATGGACTCGTTCAAAGTTTAAAAGCAACCGTGTATTGTGATTTAACTAGCATTTACGTATAAACTGTCAGATCGTAACGGCACTTTTTCTGACGTAGATTTACGTCTCTCCATAGTGGTCTAATGGTGTGTCGGGGAATGGGAAAAATTATGACGCTTTTCGCGGTGAAGTTAAACGCTTATACGGGGTGTCCAACAAAGGACTCCCTCATTTTAAAATTAAATAACTCGGCAACGGAGATCGATAGAAGAACGAAACCAGTGATATGCTTAGTCTGAAAGACGTAAAAATCTGATACAAAAGTTTCAAAATTAGTTATAAATGTTGCCGACAGGTGGCGCTGCAGGTTGTAATAGCTATTCAGAATCCGATAAGAAATCTATAAACTGTCCTTGGCAAGCACGAAAAATGCCTAATTTGAATCGATTGTGATGTGATTGCAACGATTACTTGCAAATGACTGTTTATAGCTTTCTTCTCGAAATCTGAACTGTGATTACAACGTACAGCGCCACCTGTCGGCAACATTTATAACTAATTTTGAAACTTTTGTATCAGATTTTTAAGGCTTTCAGACTAAGCATATCACTGGTTTCGTTCTTCTATCGATCTCCGTTGCCGAGTTATTTAATTTTAAAATGAGGGAGTCCTTTGTTGGACACCCTGTAGCTCCGCAACCAAATAACATAGAGAGTTGGTTTTAGTTTCATTTAAGAGAGAAAGGTGGACATTGAAGATTGCAAAACGAATTTCAGAATTTGAAATTACGGTGTAGTCGCAGTCGAGCTTCAAAGTTGGTGAATTCACTAAACATTTTGATGACGTCACAACGACCTATGCGAGGGCACTCAGACTATACCCCGAAACTTGTAATTCGAATGTCTGATTAAAAGATCTCGACGTGAAATTGCGAATAGTGCTTGGAGTAGTCATGGATACATACAAAAAATCATCCAAAAGTATATGAAGTCTGAACTAATAATAAATAAGTCTGGTATAGTAAGAAAAGGAATTCTCAGTTCGACTACTAAGAGAAACATTTTTAGACAAATACGAAAAAATTCTAAATCGACTGTTGTAGAAATTGTTGCATCGACGTCTACAGCAATGGAAAGGAGTGTTTCATCAGAAACATTTAGAAGGGTGCTCAGGAGAGCTAATTATAATGGAATTGTAGCTATAAAAAAAACCTTTTATTTCCAAAGTCATTAGAGATAAAAGAATTTTTTTACTAAAAAGCATATTTCAGGGCCTGAAGATTTTTGGAATAAAGTCATATTCAGAGACAAACATAAATTTAATATTGTTGGAAGTAAGAAGTTGGAAAGCCTGATTCTGAACTACTTGCCCCAAACACCATTCCTACAATCAAGCATGAGGGAAGTTCAGTCCTTGTATGGGGCTCTATGTCTGCAAATGAAGTGGGGATTTCGGTTTTTATCGATGGCATAATGGATAAAATGAAATATTTGGGTATACTAAACACAAATTTAAAACAACTAGCTGCATGGCCGGGCGTTGCACGGGCAATCTTGAATAATGGAATATTCCCGGGCGGAGAGAAGTGAGATCACGTGAGGCCTTGGGATCCATATTTTTTCATATGCCGGGCTCCGGGTTTTTTCAACAAATATTGTCACTTACTTTCCCCAACAAATGTAAATATTCTTTCAAATCTAGTCTTTTTATTACTAATTTTCATATGCCCGCCTCCGGTTTATTTTTTTACACATATTGTCGCTGACGTAAACGTTACGTTAACCCAAAACGTAAAAAATCCTTTGAATCCCATATTGTTTAATTAAAATGTTTAAATCCAACCTTTTAATTAACTTATAGTTAATAACCCAGCGTTTCTCGGAATCCACATTTTTTCATATGCCCGCCTCTGTTGTTTCCCTACAAATATTGTCAGTAAGCTTCCCCAACAAATGTAAATCTGTTTTGAATCCTCTCTTGTCGGATTAAAACTTTCAGTTCTAGACTTTTTACTACCTTAAAGCAGTTTGGTTTGAATGAAAACGCGAGAATTCTTATGCTTATAAATTAAAACAGATTAGCATGATATTTGTTTTCCAAAAGAAAAAATAAAACGAAATAAAAAACAGAAACGATAAACGATTTAATAGTACACCAAACTGATAAATTAAACAACAGAAACATATATTTTCGTCTTGCCCGTATTTGAATAACAATGAAAAAAAACGGATAAAAATGAATAAATATTTTCCCCCAACAAACATAAATGTTGCGAAACACCGTACGACAAAAAAAAGAAAGAAAAATGCAGGAGAACGAGTTTTTTTCAATTGTTAATAAATCCAAACACAGAAGCTCGCTCAAAAAGAAATACAAACTTCCGTTAAATAAATAAAAAAATGCAACACCGGATGCGAAAACTAATAATAGGAGAAAAAAAGAATCCGCCGTGAATGAATTCACTATGCTGGCTGCCAATCGATGGTAGCACGTCAATTCAGTCATTTTGGCGTTTTTAATTAATATATTTTTAACTAATTATAATTTTGGATTTTAAATCGTCGAAATGGATTCCTTGGATTATTTTCCATCTTTTGGTACTTACGGCTAGTTTCAGAATGCAGTGGTTCGTGAGAAGATAGAAGGACATACATAACGGCATAAGAAATGCATACATCTGTTGACGTTCGAATTTTAATAGGATAGATGTGCAGAGAAACTGAGTTTAGGATCAAATTCTATTTTTCAACAAGACAAGGAGTAATAATTTAAACATTGCTGTGACGAACCACTTGTAAATAATGCTGTAGAAAAACGATTTTTTCCTTTCATGTCCACTTTTTACTTTCTCGTATACAAAGTATACAAAGAGAAAGTATTGTAATCGTCAAAAAATTCGAACTTGAGATTTTGATGATTCTCCACGTTTTAGACCTCCCTGAGTCCGAAAAACACAATTTTGGAATTATGTCTGTCTGTCTGTCTGTGAATACGATAACTCTAAAACTATTAGAGAAACAGGAAAGAAATTTGAAATGTGATCTTGACACATAATTTGTAGGTTTCTATCAAGTTTTGGACAAAATCCGTCTACAGGAAGTCTGTCTGTCTGTGTGTCCGCCTTCATGTGAACACTATAACTCAAAAACTTGAATAACTAGATAGATAAAATTTAGTACACAGTTTTATCATCAGGAATGTAGGTTCCTATCAAATTTTGGGCCAAATCCGTCAAAGGGTTGACTGTCTGTCGGTCTGTATAATCGCATACTTCTGAACATTATAAATCATAAACCCTACGGCTTTGATAAATAAAAATTGGTACGAGGCCTGCTAATATTAATTGTAGATCCGCGCCCAATTTTCGTTTCAATCGGTCGGAAAAAAGGTGTTCAAATCACCTATTTGTCTTTTCTCATCACACCATGAAGCGAGGCCGTTATTGCGTAATTGCGCGATTCACTTGCGCTAATCCTTTCCGCTTCTACCCACGCCTTTCGCCTCCCAGCTTTTTTTCTCCACTGTGTTAGGAACGCTAGTTCGTTTTACTGCCCTTTAGCTTATTTTTTCTCCACATGTGTTAGGAGTATACCAGAGAGTTTAGGGGAGGCCACTCCCTCTGGTTTTTTTGTGACACGATATAAATATGTAATACGATGAACGATATAAGTATTTAACTCTATCGATACGGGACCGTCCCATGCGTCCCTTCAAGCAAAAGGTGATAGCCGTCCGAAAAGTCCGAATGTCACTCTGAAATTTGCATCCCCTTTCGTTAAGTGTGATTGATTTCACACCCACGGCTGGTGGTTTCTTCCTTAGAGTGGCTCGCCCAGATGTGTTTGGGGAAGAGGGGAGTTTTCTTACAATTCGGAGACAATGCCAGCTGTCTTTGTGGTTTTTGAGGGGGAAAGTGAATTCCCCTTATCTTTGATAGAGGAGCTAGGAAGTTGCCGTAATTTGAGGTCCATTTATTTCAGTGACCTTAAGAATTAGAGGGTTAATACATACGCGCGACTGCTTAAAGGTTAAAGTTAAAAGACCAATAAAATTAATTTGACAGATGATAATCTGAAATTTGTACCTAACCATTTACCATTTTAATTCTGGATTATTTTTATCCCTCTTACAGCCTGTGAAAGCTCTAGTTCTGTTTACACCAGCTTCGATGGATACTGCTTGCTGATTGCGAAAGATCTGAAATCCTACGAGAACGCCCGTGACGGCTGCGCGGAAGGACATCTCATGTGGATGAAGAACGAATCCTGCATCGAACAGATTGCCCAGGCGTTCTACAACGGCAAATATTTTGGTGGAGTCTATGTCGGCTTGAAGAAGAAAGATGGAAAGTGGATTTACGACAATGGGTGAGGAATCTTCTATCTTAATATAAATAAAAGTCATTGTGGTTATGTATGTGGGTATGTTCCACATCTCCTCCTAAACCAATGGACTGTTCTCAGCCAAATTTCGCAGACTTATTATTAAAGACAAGGAGAAGACACTTATGAACTTTTCTAAGTCCAAAAGTTAATTAAACAGTCAGTTAATTAGAAATTAACCGAAACCGTTTTCCCGCCGTCACTTCGGAGAAAATTGTTCGACAAAAAATACTTTTATACCATCTTAAAGTTCAAAATTTTATCTTTTCAATGATACCAATTTTATATTTGTGACATTTTCCCTTCAATTTCTATTAATTTTTTAAAGTTTAATAATTGTTAATTACGTGCAAATGATTTTGAAATAAAGTAAATTTATAGCTACTCCGTTGCTTGGCAACGGTTAGACTTTGAACTAATTTACCTTTATTTCTGAAATTTTTGCTTATTTTTATAAATATGTTTTATATAAGAAGAGAGTCAACCTTCAACTTTCAAAAGCTCCAAATCTTATTAAAATTTCAGTTAATTGGAAGATTTTGGCATTTTCCGTGATATTTTTCGAAAATTTGTATTATGCCACAAAACTATTTTTACACATAAAAAAAAGTTTAAAAAAATAACTTTTCATGACATAACATTCATTTCCGTTCAATTCGTTGCCCTCATTTTAATAATTTTTCAAAAATCAAATTGTGTATAAAATTTACAATTCATAACACTTTTTTTATTGGTGAAGAACAAGAATACATAAGAACTGTTGCTAGATCACATTCGAAGAATTTTGGATGAAGGCGATTTTTTTTTATTCCTATTTATTCTAACGCTTTTTCTCAATGAAAAATTTACTATGTAATTGTCCCAAAACACACATAAAAATCTTTCTCATACTAAAAGATTTATGAACAAAATTTGAAGTACCTTTGCAATAAAACCTAATAACTTATGGAGAAAATCGGCGATTTTTAAAAATCGTTTGATTCAACTGATATTCTCATCTTAATTAAAAAACATTTCAGACGATAAAAGAATTTTTTTTACCTCAAAAATATTAGACATGAAAGCATTTTTATCCCAAGTAGCTCCGGGCATAACAGCTAGTTACTAGTATAATAGCCCAGATCTGTCTCTCTGTAACACTCTGACGTCGCCAACAACAAATCTCGCTCCATAGCACTGCGAGACGTTAAACAGCATATTTCCTTGTTAGAGAACCTAAATTTCAGTCATTTTAAATTTAAAAGAGTAATTGTCATTCTAATTTCAAATTTAATAGCTCTAAAATAGCGAAATAAAATTTGCTATCGATTGATGTAAAATTTATCTAGCTATGATCAATAGTTCCCGAGAAATTTTAAATTGTATTAATCATATACTTCAAATTAATTTCCGTTTTTTTAATAGAAAGTAGTAAATCGCGTTAGTGGTATGTCCTGCGCATGATATAGTGTGCACGCCACGATGCATCTGATCAAGCAATGCAATCGTGATGATATAATTTGATAATATTTTTTGGCAACGTTAAAATTTACTCAAAGACATCTGAAGTACAAGGAAAATTGCTAAACAACGAAACATACTTCACACGGAGTGTTGTCACCGAGAGGTTTTTTGAATAAAGAAATGTGTAAATAATATGTAAATAAAAAATATTTCCTGTCATAAAACATACAGTGTGATTATAATTAAACTTTCACTTTCAAAAGGTTGTAGAAAAAGAACCACTGGTCAGAATGACCTGATATTTCATCTGAGTATACGTGAAGCAATGGGAATTTGTTTTATGGAAAAAAATTAATTCAAAAGTTGACCGATAGATGGCGCTGTACTCGTGATAAGATGCTAACAAACGATTGCTTTAAAAGATATGCTATTTTTAAGATGCTAATTAAAAGACGTGACATGCGCATCGTACATTGCACTTGTGATAAAAAGGTGAGAAGCATGCAGTTCCTGTTATTCTGCGTCTGAGAAGGTATCTTTGAAGATCGGGCTCTGCTTGTGAAGCTTTTTTACAAGAACGGTGACTGTGCGGAAATTGCATTGAAGAAATTCCGGACATTAAAGGGTTTAAGAAGCGGCTCTGGTCTGATAACTGCATTTGGTCTGAAGAAGATGTTGATAAATTCGAAAAGACGGGTTCATTTGACGTGAAATGTGGCGGAGGGAGGAAAGCAATTGCTTCGACGTCAGTGGAGGATGTGGCTACAGCGTTGCAGGAAGCGTCAAGCAGTGCTCTGGGAACGTGTAGTGCACGGGGAATTTCCCGAACTTTAGACAGGCCTGTCAGCAAGGTTCGTAAAATTTTACGAAACATCCTGCAATGCTATCCAATCAAAATTACGCATGCTTAGGAGTTGGTTCCTGCTGACCTGCCAAAACGAGAAGCTTTCACCCTAGAATTTCTTGCTCGAATGGAAGTGGGCAATGCATGGCCATGGAACATTTTGTGGACAGACGAAGTCCATTTCCATCTCCAAGGTTCTGTCAATACTTAAATTGCAGAATATGGGCAAGAGAGAATCCGTTCCAAATGCAACCATTGCCTCTTCATTCTCAAAAGGTCACATTCTCATGTGGTGCAGGTTTACGGCAGCATTTATCGATGGCACTTTCTTCTACGGGGAAATTGGTCCTTCGGGTCCTCTAACCTGTACAGTCAATGGGACACTTTATGAATCTCTTTTGCGAAACTAGCTCATTCCAACACTGCAACAGTGCGGATTTGTGGATAGCACAAGTTTTATGCAAGATGGCTCTCCTCCGCACATTGCAGTGAAGCAGCTGTTGAATCTGCGTTTTGGAAATTACAGAATTATCAGTCGCCATTTCCCAACAGCCTGACCACGAAGAACACCTGACCTGAACCCTTGCGACTTCTGGCTGTGGGATTACCTAAAAGATGTTGTGTACGGGGGTCCGATTGCGAACTTAGCTGAGTTGAAAAACCGCATTACGCAACACATTCACAATATCACCGCTGAAACACTCCGATCTGTTGTGGAACATGTTGTTTTGCGCTTTCAGCTCATAGGAGAAAACGGTGGACAGCATATTGAACATTTCTTAAGCAAGTCGAAGCCTACTTCCTTTTCTTGATGATTTCATCAGTTTTTGCTTTTCTACGGTTTTTGGTCTAGAAACAATTAAAAACCGATTTTTTTCCTATCCGCTGTGGCACCACCCTGTCGTGGTGGATGGGCTTTGAACAACAAACGTCACACAACGTGCCACAACAACGTCTTTTAATTAGCGTCTTAAAATTAGCATATCTTTTAAAGCAATCGCTTTTATCATCTTATCACGAGTACAGCGCCATCTATCGGTCAACTTTTGAAATATTTTTTTTCTTTCGCAAAACAAATTCCCATTGCTTCACGTATACTCAGATGAAATATCAGGTCATTCTGACCAGTGGTTCTTTTTTACAGCCTTTTGAAAGTGCAACTTTAATTATAATCACCCTGTGTGTTTATTTTATTTGTTTTCAATCAATGTTAAACGTTTCTCTCGCATATATATCTATTTAAACACGTCAAATTTGACGGGAAACCTCTCGAATGAGGAGGCAATTTGCACCCGTCATACCTTGATGGTTGATTTTCTAGTTTCATATTAAATACAAAGAAAATATTTGAATTTGAGAAAATTTGAACTCGTAAGCTTTTATTAAATCATCGGCATTTACCAATATTATACATTAGAGGGTCTCTATCCTTCCTCTCCACTTCCCTTAGGTGTATGCCGCAAAAAAAGATAAATGTATGCAATCGAACATGTTGCATATAATATTTTCAGGGTTTATCTCAAATACCAATTCATTCATTGTGTTGCATTAAAATCTTACGCATTTTTGCTTTTCAGTAATTTTGTCTGGGCCAAGAAAAACACCAAAAAAGTTATACACAAATTAACTAGATTAGTCAAAGTTAATTGACCATATGAAGATTAATTTTACAGAACTACTGACTGCATACGTTACACCTGCTTTATTCAAAATAAACAAAATTATATCAAACTAATCTATCAGCAGTCTACAAGCTAGATATTTGGTAAATGACGCTTTATTTAACGAATATGCCAGAAAACTCGAAGCAAAGGTAACACGAAAAGAACAGAACTTGCACAAATTACCAACACAAGAATACAGCAAATCGCTAATAATAACAGAAACAGCACTCAGCGTCTAATAATTGACCATCTCGCAATGCGAACAAGACTCCAAAGAGATTATTCCCTCGGTCGAGCACGCCGCTGTTTGTAGTCTTTCCGACAGGGCGTGATGTTACATGGAAGCATTTAGAACAATGATTATATTTCCGTTCCTGATAGAACTAGGAGGATAATTCTAGCATTTTTTGAGGAACTTCATTTTGCCGTCAAAGTCGCCAAGATCGGGGGTTTGACCAGGCCCCCATCACCAAAAAAACCCCTGTAAATGTGTCTTTTCAACCATAAAACTTATATGATAGGGAAACGGCATTTACAGATTCGTAACAATAGATACTGTATAAAGTACAATATTTGAGTTAGATCAACGTCCCGCTTAAAATTTGTATATGGACGTTTTTAGGACGTCCATATACAAATTTAATTCGTCATTCTGCTCCAATGACGAGGACACTCTTAATTTTAAGGTATTCATGTGATAATTCTTTAATGATGTGGCTTATATTTCATTAAATATTCCGTTTCATAACCTAACAAACGAAACAAGAAGAATCCATAGTGATTTTAATGAATGTATTACTTGAATTCCCCAAGTACTTTTTAAATGAATGCATTTATTGCGAGTTAGGGAAGAGGAACTGAATGTACATTCTGCATACGATGACCACGAGTTTGAGTGTGGAGCAGTGAGACTTCAGCGAGACATGTCACTGAAGATTTACAGTCACCCATGCTTCGCAGAGAGGCTGTGGTTCCTGTGTGAAATAACCACTGGCACTGGTAAGTATATTTTTATACCAAATCTGTCTTCAAATTATCAAAGTTTAACTGATTTTAACTTCGACTTCACAAACATTCTTTATTTTTGATAAGTTTTCTCCTCTTTATCGCACTTGGTACCCATCCATTATGTAACTGCACTTTAATACGGAATATAAGCTTGCTACACCACTTGATTAAACAAGCACAAGCTGTTATTATTTTGTTTATATTATTTGTCCAGTAATGACAGATGTGCTGAAGAAAGTAAGCCAATAGATTATTGGAGAGTGTTGTGAAAGTTTGATGTGATTATGAGAATTGGAGTGAGCTTTCAGCAGATTTTGATGAGATGATATATTTTTGAGTGAAACTGCTGCAGCATTCTGATGTGATCGTATGCGTATGAGAGAACCTGCTATAAATGTTTGATATGATCATATGTATTTGAGCGAACTTGTTGTAAATGCTTGATGTGATTATAGTATTTGAGCGAACTTGTTATAAATACTTCATATGATCATATGTATTTGAGCGAACTTGTAAATGCTTGATGTGATTATAGTACTTGAGCGAACTTGTTGTAAATGCTTGATGTGATTATAGTATTTGAGCGCACTTGTTATAAATGCTTCATGTGATCATATGTATTTGAGCGAACTAGTTGTAAATGCTTGATATGATTATAGTACTTGAGCGAACTTGTTGTAAATGTTTGATGTGATCATATGTATTTGAGCGAACTAGTTGTAAATGCTTGATGTGATTATATTAATTGAGCGAACTTTTTTTAAAAGCTTAATGTGATAATATGTATTTGAGCGAACTTGTTGTAAATGTTTGATGTGATCATATG
>BGPR01016438.1:0-34519 GCA_013235015.1 Araneus ventricosus | reverse complement strand
TTATTATACAATATTTCTCGAATGGAAGACATATTTCGATTTGGACTTGTTTTATGTAATGTGTTGTTTTAAAAACCTAGAGACAATTTGACAGTAGGAGTTTCTGCCACTATGGAAAGAGGAGAGGTATGGAGGTAACAGTTTGTTTCAATAAATTTCGAGAAGAATTATTTGAACAAACGAAAACATATGTGTACTACGTGTTGAGAAAACAACGTATCAAGATCAGAAAAGATCGAAGAAAAACACATATTAATCAAGCAACATCGAATAACAAAAGAATGTCATAGTTTAGAAAGAAAAAATTAGTATAAAAAATAAATAAATTTTGCATTTTCGTTTCCAAATAATGAAAAAAGATCATCAAAACAATTATCCACTTAATCCTCATCGGATATTAACGCTTGAAATGATTAGGAAAAAACATCCCAGGAAAAAAACGGAAAAGAAAAAATGAACCAACCATTATTGAGCAATACAACTGAACCAGCACACGTTTTTTTTTGTAAGTTTCAAAAAGTCTTCATCAGATAAACATTTGAAGGATATTCAATGTAAAACTAATGATGTGTGGCGGCAGTATAAAAATTCTTCTAACCAGCGGGAGTGGCCTCCCCTAAACTTTCTCGTATACTTCCCCAAAAAGGTGATAAATTAGACGTGGATAAATTAGAAGACCACATACCAAATTTCAATTATATGATGTAAGTTACTAAAGGATTTGCACACATCTAAGCAGCCTTTTAGCTTGCCAGCAATATCTCCGATCTGATTGTTACCAATTTACTACCGATAGTTGTAGTTGAAAATATCATGCACATTGGCAGAGTGCTTAAGAAATTAAAAAAGCATGAAGAACAGAACTGATGAATCAATTGACACTAATTTTGGCTTGTTACTTTATAACTTTACTTTTAACAACTACTCTCGTTCTGTCAGAGTAAAAATAATGCAAAATCCAAGCAGAAAAAAATGCATTACGAAATATACAAAATAAAACTAACCGCAAATCAAATATGCAACTCTTATTGAGAAAATGTTTCGGCGTGAAAGAAAAATTAAAAGAAAACACTCCATAATTAATTCAATTTTATTCGAGAAGAATTTGGCAGAAAGCCAAGACAGACCGTATTACGGGAACAGCAGTAACCAGTACGCATGCGCGTGGAGATACGGATTCTCTTAAAAAGTAAATTATACGGACCGACAGACAGTCAACCCTTTGACGGATTTGGCCCAAAATTTTATACGGACCTACATTCATGACGATAAAACTGTGCATAAAATTTTATCCATCTGGCTTTTCAAGTTTTTAAGTTATAGCGTTCGCATGACCTCGAACTTACAGACAGACAGACTTCCCTTTGACGGGTTTTGTCCAAAATTTGATAGAAACCTACAAATTATGTTTAAGGACCACATACCAAATTTCATCCCCGTAGCTCTCATAGTTTTCGAGTTATCGTGTTCACAGACACACAGACAGACATAATTCCAAAATTGTGTTTTTCAGACTCGGGGTAGTCTAAAACGTGGAGATTCGGCAAAATCTCGAGTTCGAATTTTTTGACGATTACAATACTTTCTCTTTGTATACTTCGTATACGAGAAAGTAAAAAGGAGGAGTTAGTGTTAAAAAGAGCTGAGGAAGAACTGCGAAAGGCAAACAAAAAGAAATATATTTTTCTTGATTAGTTTATAAAGGTAATTATAATCAATTTATTCTTAAAATTTTAAGCATATTTTATCATAACTTTAAATTTATAATTAACTTAGTATGAAATAACTTTACTTATTCTTGTTAATATTCGCTATATTTATTAAAATATGTAGAGTATACTGACATTGTAATATGTAATAAAGTGTTAATATTAACATTTTTCTATAATTTAATAGATAAATGATCTTCCCTAATGCAATCTTAAAGTGAGAGTATTCTTCAATTTTCAAAAGTAAATCTAGGAAATCAAGTGGTTCGAATACGACTTTGCGTTTTGAATAAAATATTAAATAACAAATAACAATATGAAATTATGAAAATATTTTAAAAATGAATCATTCAGCAATCTAAGATTTAATTTTTTTCACTTCTTATGTTTTAGATTTAAAAAATTTTACATATTGTGATGATTGTTACCTTTCATATTTATGTAGTTACAATAGTGTAATTGACAGTTATAAAAGTGTTTTGAGCTTTATTGGAAAAGAAAGTTTTCATTTACTTTTATATAGCAACTTACGTTTTTGATATAAAAATGATTACTAAAAGTTTGATCCTTTTGTCACATGCTTAAAAAAGTATAGGGGCAATTGTGAAAAATTAACGAAGAAGAAGTTTATCAAGATTCCTTCTGAGAAGAAAGCGATGAAGTAGTAACAGAAGGGGGAAGCAATATAATAACAGATATGGAAAAATGGCTTGAGCAACCTTCGTCAGCATCTGAATAGATGACGGGCATGTGCAAAATTAAATTTAAAATATAGCTAAGTTCTTTTAAAATTGTGATAAACTCAGAAATTTTCCGTAACAAAATTGTAAGAAAATTAAACATAATTTTTTTTTTTTTTCATTTTAAGCCGAGTTAGAGTTTTTTATTTGAATTAAGTCCTAAAATTTTTAAAACTAAATTATTACTGTTATACGTTTTGTAAAAAAAAAAAACGAGAGGGGTTGCGTTGCTTACGTAATTATAAGAGGGGTTTTGTGATTGCTTATTTTGCTGACAAGGGGGGGGGGTCAAAATTACCCAAAACATGCTTACGTAATATTTGAACGGCCCCACAGTATCGTTATACACAGGTTTCACCGTAGTAGAACTTCGATTATTCAAGTTAATTGGGTCCGTAATCATCTAGGATATAATTTACTCGGTTCATAAAGAATAAATTTTAAGTCATAACTTCTTTTCTTTCGACAAGGTTTTCCAAAATCCTTTACTTGAAATTATAAAAATAAGTACGTAAATCCCGCGGGCTTCGGGACCTTAGCGTGACAGGTTCGAAATCCGATACCACTGAAGATCCGCAGAGTATGTGAGCCTGTTGCACGTTAAATCTGATTTCGCGAGTAGCTGGTGTGGTGCACAACACCCACTCCGCCCCACCTACCCAAACGGGTGTAAGCGTAACCTATGGTAAGCAGTCACGACGATGATCACGATGTAAGGCCTGGTAACATAACGGAGGGACTGGTGTGGTGCGGAAGTTTGGAGAGGATGGTGCCAGATCAGGTGTCGTCCTCGTCATCTGACCGGGGTTCAAGATTACGAGGTCCGTCCCAAAATAGCCCTCGCGTTGCTTGAAAACGATGAGACCTTAATATAATTAAAATAACAGAATAAGCAGCTAAAGAACCATTAAACTACATTATTTGAAAAAGTTGATACTTGAAAAATGAAATTTGTAATTTGCATATCTTTCTTCTTTCCCGGTTCTTTCGTTTCCTTTCGTTAAATATGAAAGTTTAGAGATGATCTTTTGCATTGTAACTAAACTACTAAATTATCCGCTGTGGTCTGGCTGGCTACTGGAACTTTTCCTTGTCTTCCTTCAAGAGAAACGCAAATGTAGGCTAGTTTCTCCTGAAAGTTCTCCACAAAGGTAACTATTCCCTTACCGAAGCTAAGTCAGACCTACTTCAGGCACTACCTGAGTGCTCAAAGATAGCTTTGACCAACAGAAGATGCCACACTTGCTCTTTGTTTCACTCATGGACTTAGTTGGATACGCTAGACCAGCGGTTCCCAACCTTTTTCCACTCGCGCACCCCTTGATTAATCTTTTTATTTTTGAGTATCCCTTTCTGATATGTAACATCCCAACCACCCCTCAGCACTGAAAGAGTTTTAATATAACGCCAAGGCCTTAGGTTAGCTTAAGAGTCAAACGACACTAAGGAATTTAATAAAATTTATATGACTCATTTTTGACTTTTCATTTTATTCCATTTTTAAAATAGTATTAGTTCAACGTGAAAGCAAACGAAAACGGCATTGAAATAATTTCGCATTAACTTATGATGACAGCTAACAAAGACTCAATTGCAAGATAATAATTGACTTCTTCCTTCTTATTTCCCGAATAGGCTTTCAGACTCGTACAATTTTCAATTTCATTTTTCATACGAACTTGGGAAAATGCAATTCTAGAATATTCTTATGTTTTCCTCCATTACCAGGATCACTTTCGCGTATCTCTAACTGGTCCCCAGCGTACCCCCAGGGGTACGCGTACCACAGATTGGGAACCTCTGCGCTAGATCAAGTGAGATTAGAACCTCCTCCGCCAGTCACAAATTCGTCCACTCATTTTCTAGAAGTCTCTAGTTAAATGTACAGAAAGGTTATACCACAATTAATCTTTTCTGAGAGAGAGAGAGGAGTCTATAGTTCCAGATCGTAACATAACTAGTCACTAATCTGCCACAGTTCTAAAAATCTTTATTTTCTTCTTCAGGATATAATTCCTTAATTACAATGGAACGTATTTTTGTTTATTGCTTATTTTTTATTTATTGCAATGCTGTTAGTATCAAGGAAAAGTGAAAGTTAATATTATTCTGTCCACGCGCTATTTTTATATGCATCAAATCTATTAACAAGTCGTACGATGCGAAAACAAACCATTTAGATAATATCATTTCTAGCTATTCATTACTCTTTGGAGGAATGCAGTGGCGTACCTGCAACTTTCGCCCCCCCCCCGGGGGCGAACTTTCATTATGCCGCCCTTCCTATACAAGTTAATAAACCTGTATAAACCTGAAAATAAATTCCAGGGAAAAAATTGATTTAATAACACAATTTGTCGTTTGACGCCCTTCATCTCTGCTGATAGGTTGTGAAATCGTGCTTCCACCACTAGATTTTCTTTCACATACCGGCAATTTACCGGAAAAAGGGCGAAAAATATGAATTAATAATAATAGATATTTTTTTAGGTGCACAATGATTGAGCTAGTTTCGCTGCTCTTTTCAGTATAAAATTGTTTCCCTGCATGTCTGATTTTGCCGCTCCTTTCGAAGTGCCTCCCAGGGTGAACCACCCCCGCGCCCCCCTATAGGTACGCCACTGGAGGAATATTTACTTATTCAGAAAGACGATGATGACCTCATTTCTTTGTTTCTTTCGAACTCCCACCAAATCCCCGCAGAACAAGAAACTGTTCCTTATAACAAATAGCTAAATAATTATTTTATTTTCTTACCTAAAAAGTTCTAATGTGTAACAAGCGAGACCGAAATTCCGATGTGTTACTCAGTCTGGTGGGTAGAGCGCGCATGCGTGCACTGAAGTTTTGTTATTATAGTTTTAACGTATGCGAGTGGCAATTTGTTGAGAGATGTGAAATGAAATATGGACAAGAAACGGTAACATATTATATATCTTGAAAGCAACATAAAAAAAATTGCTGTGCAAAGACCAATTTGCGGCGTTTACAAAGCAATAAGTTTAATCTGTACATTTACTTTGCATCAAAACGTCCCTGGAGGACTTTCGAGCTGAATTGGCCCACATTCGTGTTTCGTCGGAAGGAAACCTTCATCAACCAGCCCGACCTCAACGAACAGTTCGTTGCTAACGTGCTCATCGATTTACCAGTTTTTGACATCCACCAAGTTAGGCACCACGAATACGTGGCTGAGAAGTATCCGGATAATTAAACGAGCTCTCGCTTCCCTGGTGGGCATAGTAATGGTGTTGTATTGAGTTACCCCACTCTGATGAAGATACGTACCTCCTTGGGAAGAAGTTGGGCTGTGGTCAGTGATGGCTGTTAAGACTCTGACATCAGTATCGAGCTGTCGTAGCGATCGTTCTTCAATCGACTTAGATACCGAGGCAGGACGGGGTAAACTCGGTTTACGATTTCCAGTTTTTGAATAACATCCTGCGCAGAGCATCTACGTTCTGTTATACTCACACCCAGGAATGGCGCTAGAGTTTTCCCAATAAGGGTCCCGATCTGCCCTACAGGGGGCACGGTCTCCCCGATAGGAGGGCACGACCTCCTGTATGGGGGACGGATGTTATGAATTTAGTCGCAAATTTTTGCCAGATTATTATTTATCAACTACGGTTGAATAACCCTTACAAAAATTTTCCACGACGGGGGGGGGGCGGTGCCCCCTCTGGCGCCACCTCTGCGCACACCACGCATTTTCGGCCAAATTGGCGCATTTCGTCTCCGTAGCTGATGAGAGCGTTTGCAGTTAATTGGGTCCGCAGGCACTACCACCTGTAGATCTGACAGATAAGCTTGAATGAAAATTATACCTGTTAGTTAATGTATATACCAAATGAAAAGAATTTATTAATGAATAATCTTAGAAAGAACAATATTTAAAGATTTTTTGGAAGTTTTTAATTTTCAATGATTAAAAATAAATCTCTTACCCTATTAAGGTAATACTAAAATTATATCTAAACCACCCGGACTAGAGCGAAGATGTCTGGTCGCCGCGACAGGAACACGGGTACTGTGGTCAGTTACAAAATGGCCATCAATAGCCCACGAACTCCCGTAGGATGCACCTCCCATGATGATGATGGAGAGAACAACAATGAAAGAAGGCCAACACAACCACACCAATGCGTCGGGGTGATACACTTTTGGGAATACAACGCGCATTTTGCAGGCGGAAAAAGGACATAGCGACGCAGCGTAAGACAAATTGCAGTTCAATGGTAGATGCCATCGGGGCCATACCAGAAATCATCGTATAAATAAATATATAATATCATGCTGAAAGCATCGATTTTGGTCTGACAGACTCGGTTAAGTAGATGATAGATTGTATGCGCAGCTATGTTTTCCATACGATTGTGACGCCATTTGAGATTTTTTAATATCTCATTTCGAGGCGAATTTTAAAACATAAAATAATAATATTCGTATAAATATATGATATCATGCTGAAAGCATCGATTCTGGTATGATAAACTCGGTTAAGTTAGGTGATAGATTATACGCGCAGCTATGTTTTCCATACGATTGTGATGCCATCTTAGATTTTTTAATATCTCATTTCGAAGCGAATTTTAAAACATAAAATAATAATATTCGTATAAATATATAATATCATGCTGAAAGCATCGATTCTGGTCTGATAGCCTCGGTTAAGTTAGGTGATAGATTATACTCGCAGTTATGTTTCCCGTGCGATTGTGACACCACTTGAGTTTTTTGGATATGTCATTTCGAACTGAATTTTAAAACATAAAATAATAAGATTCTATTGTTGATTTTGCAGCCACTTTTTATTAAATATTTGTGAAACTGTAAGAAATTCATAAAATTGGCTAGACATCTGACTCATATTTCTCTTATTAAAAACAAATACTTCAGATAAAGCGCTATAAATTTAGTAACATTTTTCCTTATTTAAAAACTTTATTAAATATTACATCAGTGTTTTTCTATTACTTTATACGATGTCACTTACGAATGAAGAATTCCTTCATGGTTGAGAATTTTTGTGAGAAAGAATAATTTATATTATAAATAGATCGTTTTTGAACTTTTAAATTGTATTCCGAGACGTCGGTTAACTTAAAAATTTTGCTCAGCAGATTCTTTAGTTTCACTTTTAGGTAGATTCCGTATAGGAACTCTAGCTGTTTCAACGGTTCTTATAGAGTGGCTGCTCATCCATAAGAGCTGCAATCCCCCTGAAATTACTTTAAAAGATTGTAATTTTTTAAATTCTAATTGGCTTACTTTTCCACTTTGAGAATTCAGTGATCAACGAAAATGGCAAAAAGTAATAAAAATTGTAAAAGCCAAGACGGAAAATCAATCAAGAATTAAGAGAGAGACAGACCAGAGCTGCTGAAAGTTTTGCCCCTCTTCAGGATCCGAAAATAACTCAATGATCAACGCGAAGCGTGAGAAAAGCAACCCTTTGTCTGCTTAAAATTGCATTCATTTGAGCTGCATTTTCCCCAGCTCAAGATTGGCGCGACTTCCTCATTTGGCTTTTTTCCCCCTTTTTCTCAGTAGTTAAGTTATTTTTTCAAATTATCATTGATTTATTGAATTAATAGAAAGAAGGACGGCCTAGGAGATGCTAAAACCATATATATACAACTGTATCCAGGTCGTGGTGTGTAAGTGTGCCGTGTCAACTTTACAGCAAACTTGCATTTCGAGTAGGGTGATTGATTGATTGATTATGCTTTGTTACTTTGCAGGAAGTTCGTTGCAAAGTTGTCGCGTCAAATTTGTCATGACAAGCTAATATCAAGAAAAATCAAACTTGTTGCAAGTGTACATGCTATCTGGTATTCTTTCTCTCTTAGAACTTAGCCAGAACTGGATTTTCGGATGCTCCTGTTTTGCGCTAAAAACCAACTAATGTTCTTTTTTTCCGCCCTTTTAGTCTCACCCATGGTTCGCCTTCGCGCTCTTGATTTTTTTTTATTGGCTGTTTTTAGATTTCGGATTCACTTTCATGTTACCTCAACGGGAACTTGCCTGGTTCCTACATATTCCTCTTATCAAAACTGAGCTCGAAAAAAAAAGCACCATAATTATCTAAAATACAATTCAGATAATTACAAATACAAGTTTGAACTATTTGAAGGTAAAGCTATTTTTGAAAAATTGTATTTCAGTTGCATTCTAGTAATATTTTTATAGCACTGCTTGTTTCTGAGAAGATGGGCCTCACTGTTGATATGTTACAGTGAATATTTTTTGAAGGTTCACAAGATGAACTATTTTTGTAAATACTTCAGTTAATGTATTATTTGACTAGTTTTTAGATTTAACAAGAGTTAAAAAATACATTGTTATTTCCTGATTCCGTACTTTAAATAATTTTTTGAAATATGTATATTATCCCTAAAATGTACTTCGAAACACTGGATCAAAGAGCAGTGAGAGGTATGGAAAAGTGGTCTAAGTCAACAACTTTGTCTTCTTATATATATATGTAAGTTTTTCAGATAGAAGCGTGCAACTTTGTATGAGAATAGAGGAATGTAAGCGAAATTTTTTACTAATTGACATTTTTGCTCTATGAGGGTCGTATAAAAATTTAATTTTTGTAACTTTTTATTATTAATCCCCTTGGATATCAAAGTATTTTCATACAAATTCTTACCTTATTTGATGAAACTTTGTAACTGGAAGTTTATGTCTAAAATCAATATTTAAGGAAATAAGCGCTTGTTCCACTTTTTTGGGACACCTTGTATATATATGTGTGTGCTTTATTTATGCTTTTTTTTCTGAATGAAAATTTATTGCTATTTCCTATATTTGTTGCTAATGATAAGTTCAATACTATTGCTTAAAATCATAGACAGAAAACACTTTCATTTTTGAAACTTAGCGATTAAAGCGCGTTACCCCCAAAGACTCCAAGTTCGATTCCGTATAAAGACCAAGCTTTTCTTAGACGATACCATCTATTTGAAACAATAAACGATCTAATAGAAAATGCAGAATTTATCTTATGTTAGTATTCATAGAGCGCAAGAATTTTCTCTGGAAAAAAAAAATTAGAGAACATTTTCCTTTGATTGGGAATTATTTTTTTTCTTCTCATCCATCCCGAGTACACTCAATAATAGATTTCTTCAGAACATTCCTGAATTAAATAATAAATTTTAAGAATAAAAATTTAGATAATTCAATATTATGCAATCCTCTAAAAAGTTGTTTGTTTCCACATACAACGAAAAATTTAATTCAATTCATTTTGGAATGTTATTATTGTTGCTCCCCCCATTCTCGCCCCTTTTCACTTGTCCTATGCTACCCTTTTTATTCGAATGCGGTTCTCTAAAAGTTAAAATATTAAATATGTTTTACGCCATTTTTAAACAAATTATTTTATTTCTAAATTACACAATAGTAATGCATTGAGTGCTTTATCTTTATTTGTGAGAAAAATTTAGATATTTGTAGATCGCTTGGCATGACATCACTTCACTGCTAACCAACCAATTGATGTTCGATTTGTTGGTAAAGCGAAATTCTGTCTCTATTCGTGTTCTAACTAATGTGTGAATCACTTCCAGAACTTTCTGAATAATATTGCTGAAATTATCATTGGTGTTATAAATTTATATTTAAAAAGAAGTCACTATCTCCAAATATCGATTATCAACGTGTCGCGTCCTTCATAGAAGAAAATGGATAGGGTTAGCGCAGTGTTTTGGTAAGCTGTGTTATGGTGACCGATTGAAAATACAGGAAGCGATCGTAGAGGATTGTTGAATGTTTTGAAATGTTGTTTAAAATATTTTTGAAAACATTTGTTAGTAATCATCAATTCCATACCTGAGATTCTGAACACTGTATAATGTAAAAATTCAATATCTGAAAGGTTTGTCATCAGTTTACTTGAGCCCTAAAATGGCGCACGGTCTGGTATTGAGAATGGAAGATATGTTAGGATTTCGAAGAAGCGAGCAAGTTCTCAATGAGCAGGTAAATAATTTGAGTATTTTATAAAATAAAGTATTTTTAGGAAATTCCATCTGATTGTTGCATACGTTTATACATGCACTAAATTTCACGTTTCAATTGATAATTATCGTTTTCTTGCGAGAATATTGAACATTTATCATGTATTTAATGTACAGCTTTTTCAAAAAAAAGTTAGGAAATATACATTTATATTTGTATCAGAATTCTTAATGAAATTAGCAAAATTAAAGAGGTTGAAAAATCTCATTCCGTTCAGCATACTGATTCATTCAATTCAATAAAACTTAATAGATAGTATGTTGGGATTGCATCCGAATGAATGATCAGTGTATTTATACAACTCGTATATTAATGCATTGATTTTATACAACAGTGAAACCTGTTTAAAACGGACACTGAAAACGGAACTCTGCTAAGGGAAAAAAATTTGGTCCCATCAGAAACTCCTTCATACCTAATGAGCTCTATAAAACGGAATCGTGTCTAAAATGGAAAATTTTTCTAGTCCGTGTAGTACAGGTTTCACTGCAAATTCTTTAAAAGATCATATTCTTTAACTGAACTGTTTTTCAGATATAAATGATTATGTAAATATTTTGGAGAATTTATTTTTAAGAGACATTGCAGTTCAACAATCATGTGTGCAAACTTGAATCCCCTTATCCAATATTCATTTTTTTAGCTCTTTCTGATGAACACATATAGTAAACTGCTCTTTTATTCAGGGTATGAATTTTGTTATTCAGCAAAAGTAGATAAATTTTGATTTACAATCTCCATGTTGTAAGCGCTGAAGACAGATTTTAAACACTTGCAAAGGGAAATTATAAAATTTATTGAATGTCCTACATATACTAATTAGAAATGCAGTTTCTTCATTGCATTATTAAGAGTTGACTAAATAGGTGAATAGAATTCTTTTATTTTTATTTTATAAGTCTCTTTCCCCCCCCCCCTCGTTACCCTTGGAAATCTTGATTTTTTTTCATTCCCTCTCCTTTATATAGATTTGAATAATTAGATCCACTTATACAAAATGTCAATCTAGAATGCATTTTATGAATCTTGGGTTACATATTAAAGCATTTAGATGCCATTACATTTTGATTATAATCTTAAGAAATTGTGAATGAAATGCTTTTACAATCGTGGACAGTTCTAAGATATTTTATATATATTCCCCGTGCCGTTTGAACGTGAACAGCAGAATTTTTTCCAGCATTTTCAAATTTAAGTGCATATTTATGTACATTAAAATTTTAACTGTAATTCTATGTTATTTTATAAATTTTTTGAATTTCCAAACGATAAAAATTGGAACATCTTTAGATTATGTATTATAATTGTATTCATCACATTAATATATTTAATAATAAAATGCATGTCAATAAGAGATTATATATTGGTATGCAATAATATTCGTGACATACTTTTTTCAAAGCTTCATTAAACATTACAAGTTGCCGGCTGATATTTGTCATACAGACACAAAAAACAGAAATTCAAATTGCATCTACTGCACCAAATAAACCCAACTTGCCTGTAAGCACAAGGTATAGGTCTGCAGCTGAAAAGTAAACATTGTTTACGTTGTGGAAAATTTCCCTTTCGTCACTCAATTTGCATGCGAATTGTAATGTAACATTTTTGCATATATTGGTGCCGATAATTGGTGATGCAAGATGGAATGTATTTTGATTGCATTTTTATAAAATTTTTAACCTGTCTGTAAAAATAAACATCACACAGCTGGCAAATTGGAATACATTTGAGGGGAATGACTTTAAGTGTGCAGGTACCAAGACCCTCGTCTCATCCCACTCAACCTTTGCCATTTTGGACTAAACATGCAGCGAACTGATTGATATTCTATCCGCTATACAAAATTTGGAAAAATCGGTGAGCCATGTACCTGGTGTTCCCCTTGTTAGTTAGTTTGTGTTTTTGCACATGCCTCTCAATAGGCTTTGATTTTGCCAAAATAGAGGATATGTTGATTTTTTATTGAGAAATATACAGAAGTATTGCATGAGGTTTAAATTAAAACAAAATTGTCCGATTCTAAAACCAAATGAATATCAACATCAGAAAAGAATAGCCAAATTAAAACATGGTTAAAATCTAGAATACACTCGTATTTAAACATCGCCAAAGCAAGATGGCTGCTAATGAAAAACAGATGTGTATGGGTCACAGTAAAATGTTAATCGCTTAAAGTTTAATCTTTTTGAACCCGTTGTGTTTGTGGGTTGTTGTTGCACTATTTAACTTAACTAAACATCCTATGGCTTTTCTAGCTCTTAGAATGTAATGAATCTGCCTCCTTTAATTACTCTAATAAAGCAGGAGAAATTGTGCTCGTAAGGCCTGCAGCATATCTGAAGTGGGCATCGGGCAAGGATGGAAGGATCGGCGGCTTTGCTAGTTCATTGAATGTATGGAATAAATTTCTTTTAATTACTCTAATGAAGTAGGAGAGCATTTGCCCTTTATAGCTTTGCTACTTAGGGCAGATGTTTTTCAGAAAAAGGAATAGTAAAAAATTAATAGACTTAATCGGTTCTAATCTTTGCATTTGGGAGAAAACGTTCAAAATATAACAAGAATTGAATAATACGGCATATCAAAGGAACCTCCACACAGGTGAAGACAGCATTCTAAATGATGAATTCCAAAATATGACCAAGCAACTTCAAAAATTCCATACAAACAATTTTTAATATAAGACAGAGAAAAAAATTGTTCAATTATGTGATCGGAGAAATATAAAATCACTAAATAAATCAAAATTATATTTAGAAATTTCTTGAAAGTAATTTTTTATTTGAAATTGTCTCATTTCTTAAATATTTTATTATTCAGCTAAACATTTAATTGTTAATTTTTGATTTTTTAATAATGCACTTATTATGTATACGACACAAAACACTGGTTATGACATGAGCAATCTAGACGAAGGGTTGTCAGTGGAACTATCCGCTTGATTCTTTGGGTAACCATATTGGTGATGGATTCCAGTGTGTTCGAACTTCTAGATACAAACCAAAAACATACCTAATGAAGAACTCTAGAAACGCATTCTTCTTAGTCACTGCATATCACCATTCTGCAGAGTAAAATTGACCAAAAGTGGTAGGCACGCAGTCTCTGTAACAAATAGTACTCTAAAATGTTTAGCTTTTGATAATACATTTCACTAACAGGCTATTGTTCCACAAATTGAAATATAAATAAGAAACTTTTCAGAGGGAAAAAAACCCAGTTTAGCTTTCTAATTAAATTTAGTATAAAGTTTATTTTTCCACTTGAAGCCCTCATAGCAATAGTGAAAACCACTGAATAAATTCTCAAATTTATGTGTTTGAAATAATTCAGAACTAGTGTCATTTAAATGGGAATATTGGGTCAGATGACAAGACTAGGCATAGCCTATATAAATTCAGAACCAATGAGTATACAATATTTCAGCTAAGGCTTTCCAGCCCTTAATATACTTAAGCATTTAACTTGTTTGGGCCATTTTAAATTGAGTAACTTAACATGTTTGTAAGTAGTTGTTGTTGGTATAAAAATTAAAACATTTGATGAATGGTGTAATTTGAAGGTGGCTAAATGAAACCATGTCCCATTTTATTGCTTTAAGGTGCACTAATGCAAATTGCACACCAGTGCAAAATTGAACCAACTCCAATATGTTGTACAACAGAATGCTTGTCATGCAATCATTAACTTCTGAAAGGGGTCATTCCATGTGAAATCAACACAGTTTGTGAACAAAATTTACCTCACCATCTCAGATTTCCACGAAATTTGACGGAGATGTGCTATTGATATAGACTTAGAAAACTATCATTGAGATATGTGGACTCCTTTTTGAATTACAGCAGTGTAAATTTTCAAAAATTTGCCTAAAAACCTCAAACGGAAGTTATTTTAATTGCTCTAGGGGCTTTTCTAATTGAGCTGGGACAGGTGTCATTTTACATCATTTTTCATGCTCTTTCCATTGGTATACAACATACTATAGGTTACTATACAACATTTTTTTGTTAAAATTTAAATTTTTCAAAAAGTACATATTTTAAAGTTTTCAAATTAATTTCATGAATATTTTGTATTGTTGTTAATCACCTGGCAAAATATAAATTTGGGATGATAATGGGTTAATTGTTAAAAAAGTTTAAAACTGAACTTTATTTTTCATTAATTCTCTGTATTGAGCTCAATAATACAAGAAGGCTAATATTAACATTTATGTGAAAATAAATATGAATGCTAACCTGATGAAAGAATACAGTAATGAGTCTAGAATAACACTGTACAACATGAAAAATGTCCTTTAGATGAAAATGTGTTTCTTGTATATTTTTGGCTGAAAATAACGAATCTGCAATTATTTTTTGTTTACCATGCACCATTTTTCCAAAAATACACATTTTAGCTTGAAAAATCAACAAAAAACCACATCCGTAAAAAGTGGCCTCCAAGAACAAAATTCATTCCTTCATTTACTGTCCAAGTGAAACTAAGATGGGTACAATTTTGCAAGAATCCTTTGCTGAAAATTTTATTGAACAAGTTCAATTCCACCAGTGGATTTCAATTGGCCAAAGATAAGTTTCCTAGAGATCCTTTCTAAAGACCTTAGGGAAATCTTCAAGAATTTATTGATTTATTTTGCAGCAAGTTGTCTTCTTTGGTTTAGTTCAGTATGACTTCATTGCCAAACAATGGTCAGCATTCTTTAACTTCAGAAAAGAAAATCTCTAATAATCAGAGTTTTTGCTGTCGCCTGTGATTTTTCTGAAAATTATAGCATTGCAAGATGAAGCACAGAAGTATCACTGGACAAGCCAAAGCTCACAATCCATCATTTTGTAATATATTTGAAACAGGAAAACGAAGTTGAACATGTTAGTTACATAGTTGTTTCTGACTGCCCAGAGCACAGCACAGTTGCTGTTTACACCTTCAAAAAAAACTCGTATCCTTTATGACATCCAAATTTCAAAAACTTCCAAACAAGATTTTTTTTATTCTTCAGATGGGTCTGCCACTCAATACGAAAATAAGAAAAACTTTTACAACTTCTGTTTTCATGAGGAAGATTTTAAATGAAAGGAAAGTGTTATTTTTCAGTCAAAGCACATGGAAAAGGGTCTTGCAAAGGAATAGGGGATTCAATAAAGAGACTGGCAGCTCGTTCAAGTTTACAGAAACCATATAAAAATTGAACTGAAACCCCATGACAAGTTTTTGAATGGGCTGTGGAAAACATTACCAAGGTAGATTTTGCCTACTCAACCCAAGAGGAATATGCTGAATCAGAATTGTTCTTGAACAGTCACTTTGATCAAGCATTGGCTATCTAAGGAACAAAACAATATCCAGCATTCATTCCTGAAACTACACTAACTTTATTCATATGATTTTCAGGGTTGGGAAAAAGAAGTGTCAAAATATCCAAATAAACTTAAATTGGAAGACATATTAGGCTACATCGCCACTGTCTATGAAGGAAACTGGTGGCATGGCTATGATTTGCAGAAAAATGAACTTGATTAAGTAGAAATAACTTTTCTTCATACAAGCTAATAAGTATTGTGCCAAGGTACAAAAATATGTACAATTTAAATATTTTAGACTCATTACTGTATTCTTTCTTCAGGTTAGCATTCATATTTATTTTCATGGAAGTGTAAATATTTGCTTTCTTGTATTATTCAGCTCAATTCAGGGAATTAATGAAAAACAAGGTTCAGTTTTAATTTTTTAAAACAATTAACCCATTATCCCAAATTTATATTTTGCCAGGTGATTAACAACAATACAAACTATTCATGGAATTAATTTCAAAATTTTAAATTTTAACAAAAAATTGTGTTTGCTAACCTACAGTATGTTGTATACCACTGGAGAGAGCATGGAAAATGCTGTAAAATGACGCTTATCCCAGCTCGATTAGGAGTGCTCCTAGAGCAATTTGAAAATTTACGTTGCTGTAATTCAAAAAGGAGTCCACATATCTCAGTGAAATTTGGTATTTTTCCAAGTCTATACCAATAGTACATCTGTGCCAAATTTCATGAAAATCTGAGATGGTGAGGTTTATAGAGTTTTATAATATATAATGAAAATAGCTGTCTTGGAGTGGTGCACATTTTGGAGTTGTCTTAAATACATAATTGCAACCATTTGGAATTAATTACAGTAGAAATATTGTAACTTTTTGTAAAACAGTTAATGTATAACTTTGGAAGTACATAGCTATTAATTTCGAATAAAATATTTAGGCAAGATTTAACTATGTACATATGCAAATGCATAAATCGAGAGTTAGATGTTAACTTTTGAAAAGTTCCTTTTTGTTCTAATTTAAATTCTGTTTTCATAGCATTAAAGTTTTTCTTTCCTTTTTATTTCAGGGTACTGCTTATGCAGAGTATAATGCCAATCCATCCACTGGTAATGTGAATATACCTAAATTATGGACAGATGCTGTTGAATTCCCAAGTAATGCAAAAAAGACTGACTATTTAACATTACTGAGGTAAAAGCAATTATTCTTTTTTTAAAAATAATGTATCAATATTTATTAGGGATGTAATGAATATCCAGTATTGGCCTATTTGATTAATATTCTGTCTGGCCAAATAATTAAACAGATATTTGGCATCATAAATTCGAGGTAATAATTTTTTAAAAAAAATGTGCTTATAATGTTATTTAATAAAGAAGCTATTGTGCAGAATTACATACGAGTGCATTTATTATCTAAAAAATATCCTAACATTTGCTCAACTTTAATCTGTGTAGTTCATAAATGTATTTAATAATTTTATGCATCATTTATCATTGTAAAAATAAAACAATTTTTCAGGAAGAAGTCTTCTTTGTTTGGTTTCATATATATTACCGGCTTCTGAAAACAAATGTTAACTACATACTTGCTTGTAGGAGCTGAAAAATATTTTCTTTGCTAATTTTATTAATCTTGGACATTTTTCTGCATTTTTACCCACCAATTAATTGGACACTCCATTCATACTTATAAAAGGCAATGTTTGTGTGAGATCGTGCACACGATGTCCAGGCGAAACTATCACACTTACAGCCATGAAATTTGGCACACTGGTAGTCGTAATGGTGACTCAATGCACCTCGAAGCTCCAATTTTGAAATTTAACCTAGAAAATTTTTTATTTAATATTTTGTGTTGTTTTGGGTCATTTATGGCTGTAGTATCTTTTCTAATGATAGTTGAAAAACAATCAATACACCATCGGATAAAACAAACAATTTTCTTTCTAATGAAATTTGCTTTGAGCTTCAAACGTAATTTACTGAATTTTGAGAAATTTTTAAATAAGTTACTTTTTGCTAATATTTTTAGCTTTGGATTCTTAATTTCTTGCATTCAACTTTTTGATGATGCTATCATTTTCCTTTTTTTAGGTAATTAATGGAATATCCCCCTCTCCTGATTTAAAACAAGAATGGTTAAAATATCTTTTATGCTTGAATTTTAATTAATTTTTTTCTGAAGTGTTCAAATATTTTCGCCCCATTTTTCCCTCTGCGATTCTTCATAGCAAAGGTTGCTGCGTTCCATTCCCAGCATGCATTTCGTCGAAACCATGTGACGTCATATTCCCTTTGCTTTCAGAGATATCTTGCAGTACAATTGTACTGTCCGCCGACGGATTGTGGTTTTAATTTGTTTGGGGTTTTATATTATTGATAGTTGAGTGAAAAGGCTGATATCTTTAGTTCCAGAAGACATGTACATCCTGCGTGTACTTTCGCTGAAACTGAAAGAAAAAGTGAAATATGACCTCAAGGAGCTATTTACATAATGTGGCTTCGAAGTTGAAACCTGAAGCTGGAGATAGTAGGCTTTTTTTTAAAAAATTGGTTGAAATTCAGGATGTCACGGGCAACTCCGTGAGGATACTGCCAGTCCTAGATATTAGTTTTTTAACAGAATAGGAATTTACTTCAAGTAATTTTTATCCATTGAATTTTCTTCCGTGTTTGTCACTGTCGTATTTTACAATTATGACTTATATTTCTGTGAAACAATTCTAAAATGAAGAGTTTTTCGTTTCTTATTATTGGAATTAAAGTATTTAAAATATTACTAAAACAGTTCAGGGTATTAAATATACAAATAATAAAAATCAATTTTATCCATCTTTAATTTTTTGTCTCATTTGAAAATTATAAATATTTTATTTAAATCAAAAGTGAAATATTTTAAAAAATTGCTTATGCAGGTCTTCGGCCAAATTGCTATTCATTACATCACTAATGTCCACCAGCATTATCCACACATCAATTATATCATTAATATCTACCATCGTAATATTTCATATGAATAATATTAATACATTTTAGATGTTATATTAAAAATTCCAATATAGACTATATCTTGTGCTCATATTTGTATATCTGTTGAATTAATTATCCTTTTAAAATTAACGTATTTATGTTTATCATACAAAATTTGATATGAAATCTTAAATGTGTTTTAAATATTGCATCTTATATTAAAATGGCTAAATCTCTCTTAAGTTTTGTTCTAATCATATGTTTTTATGTGAATATAATTAGGTTATGGATTAAGACTGTTAAACTCCTAAAAAGATCCAACTATTTTACTTTATAGAGAAAAACACATGTAAACTTTTTAATATGAATATTTATCATACAATAGTTCAGATGAAGCTGCATTTAATTATTGCATCTTTGATGCCATTAACCATAAGGCTGTTCTACTTCATTTGGACCAACAACTCTTTTGTTTTCCACCCATTCAAGCCCAAGTGGGACATTCAGGAGGATTCCAAAATGCACTAACAGTTGCTTCAATCTCCCCCTCCCCCCCCCACATCAGTGATTGTTACTTTTTAGAGAGAGCACCCTCCCCAATGCCCCCCCCCCCCAAACATGGTGATCAGGTCTTGAAGGATCATATTTCATTTTTATGGTGGAATGGGATAAATGGAAAACAAGTAACGTTGGAATTCCAAACTCTAGAACTCTTTGTAGCTCTGGATATTAAGACAATATTTTCCCCTGATATTGAGAGATTCTCTTAATATTGTGTGCCGTAATCTTAACACTATAATTTCTTAGAAATTTGTATAATTTTTTGCTTAAATATCATTAAAACTGAGTTTCTTGGTATTTTGTAATCAGTTAACAATATAGATGAACCTATCGGTTGCTTTATTGTTATTGCAAATGAAAACTAAATATTGTTAAACTTGTGATTAAGTAAGGGTAATGACCAGATTTCAACATTGCAGCATATTCTCTACATAAGTTTTTCTCAATATGATGCAGTTATTGAAATGATACAACTATTCATCAAAGTTACAATTAATTCATTTAAATGAAGATATTAAAACTTGCCATAAAATTGATAACTAAAGCATTATGAGTTGTAAGAAGCAAGCACAGATTTGAGAAAAAAAATAAGTAGGCGAGAGTAGGGTAAAACTGGGTAGTGGGGTAAGACTTTGTAGATTTTGGAGCTATTAATTCTCCCTTTTAGAGGACAAATTCTGAATTATATTCTACTAGTGAAGAAAAAAGAATGGACATAGCTGCCTTGTTCTTGTTGTTGAATTCACTTAATCTGTAAAGGTTTATTTGTTTTACGACGCCAACTCTCCAATGTTCGTTTCTTTTTTAAACTATCCTTATTAATCATTACAATTATCAAAACTATATTTAGTTCAGCTTATTTTAAGTTTACTAAGGATTTATATCATATCATACAATAAAGATTTATGAAAACAATTGCATGGTTCTGTTAGGTTTTTTATACCCTCTGCGCTCGGGGTAAAACCGGGTACTAGGGGAAGCTACAGATACCCGATCCAAGAGGATTTTCATTAATTGTGAAATAGTTGGTAGCTTGTGAGGGCCATTCCTATTTGACCTTTGAGCCAAATGATCTGATGGAATGTATATTGTTGTATTGTGTTCACATTAAAACAACCAAAATTTAACTTTTTTTTTATATCGTAATTATATCTCCCCTCGATATAACAATACATCCCTCTATAACAATATCTTTATTTGGTCCCCAAAGTATTGTTGTAAGGAGGTAATACTCTATTTCTAAAATTTTAAATAAAAGATTAATAAAATTGATTTTTTATTATTTGTATATTATAAAAAAATAACTCCTTGATATGTTTTTGTAACATTTTAAGATACCTTAAAACCAATAATAAGAAACGAGATGCCCTCTTCATTTTGGTATTACTACACAGAAGTAAAAGAGTCATCATTGCAGAACATGACAGTGACAAACACAGAAGAATATTAAGTGGATAAATTAAATTTATTAGAAATAAATTGTTATATCAATAAAGACCTCCTAATAGACTTCTTCCTGAAAATACTCAAAAATTATTGTTGTTGCACATAATTTCAGGTTTTATAATAAATATGTGATATTAGTAAATACTTAAGGGTCAGGTGCGGTAAAGTGGTCATAAAATCCACATTTTTTAACTTTGGTGGATTATAAATATAAGAATTTGTTAAAATACTTAACATATTTTGGTTGTTATTTTGCATTGTATTATTGAAGAACACATTGCATTAAAATTTGGGGGGAAAATAATTGATTTGAACAATTTTATGACCCCCTTCTATTTGTCATGTTTTTATGACCACTTTACCCCATGGGGTTGGGTAAAGTGAGTAGTACATGGGGAAAAGTGGTCATAATTAAAAAAATAAGCCAGGCATGAAAGACTTCCGCTTTTTTGAATGTCTTTCAGGCTGTTTCTGAGATTGATGCAAAACCGTCGAGAAATTGACCGAAAAATGTGGGGGGTGGAAGCTATGTCTGAATCCGAAACGAACGCCATTTTCTCTCCAACGCCATTTTCTCTCCGTAACAAAGTAAACAAAGATGCATTCTCTGGGGTTTATGTGCCGTATCTATCACCTCAAGTGATTGGCACAGAGCGTAATGAAGGAAGGCGGAACTTCTCCCGTATAGCCGAATGACGACGCTCTGCGAGTAGGCCACACCTTGTTGTTGAAATCGTATGTCAGTGAGCTACTATCGCCGATGTTGAATCATGGGTTGAATGCTAACGGTTGTTATGCAAAGAACTTCTACTACTATCATTTGTCTTGTGTTTGGCGGATCGCACATGTGATGCTGTATGTTTAGTATTACATTCGTCAATTGTAAAGATCGGCGTTTGCGAGTGTGACCGAGAACCAAAATGGAGATTAACTTAAACGATGATGTTCCCTAGATGCGAACGAAAAAAATAAATTTAAATTCGAGTGGTTGACTAAATCTATGAAAATTAAACTGCCGGCGAAAGGTAACGATACGAACGTGGAAGAGATAGCAGTAAAAGTAGGAGATTCGATCAAGAAGATCGAAATAAGTGGAACTGTAAATTGCCATCTTTGCTCTGATACCATTTATAACCAAGCATTCTAAGCTTGATAGATTATTTCATATTTATGTCCTTAATTTAATGCTTTTTAAAGAAAGTATTGCAATTATTAAACAATCTTTAAGTTGCTGAACTTGAACATTATTCAAAATAAGTTAGTATACATGCATGAAGATTGTATGTTGGAATTTTTAACAACAGATCATAAACTTAAAATTATTAACATACATGAGATGAAGAAATCATTTCCTATATTTTAAATACAGAATACAACAGCTGTTCTAGAATAGATGTTGAAGCAGCACCAAAAAGATTTCAGTATCTAAAGGAATGTATTCAATGCACAATATTTCAAAATTTTCAAAACATAAAATTGTATAATATGTCAAGTTCTTTTGATTATTTTCAGAGTTCAACAAATAGAGAACAATTTTAACTGTAGTGTTATGTACTTGTTGCTAATTTATTGAAATATTAATTTCTGTGAAAATTAAATATAATTAAATTGTATATCTTTGTGAGGCAAAATCATTCGTATTTTAAATTGTAATCTAATGACTTGTTACAAGCATAATTGGCCATGTTTACTGAGGTAATTTTAGAGATATGCAAAATGATCTGTATTATACAAAAATCCATAAACCACACAACCTCTGGTTTCAAGTTATGCGTTACAAAGATCTTCTACTGCATATGATAATATATATTCTTAGGCACTTTTGTCATTTTTTTTTTCCTCCCTTAAATAAGCTGCTTCATTTTTAAAAAGTATTCAATTTTCTTATGATACTATCTGTTGTTGTTCAACTTTGAGAAAATAGAAGGAACTTTGAACCTCTTGTATGGTATTTAAAAATCAAAATTCTGTTCAAATAGAGAAAAAATAGCAAGTAAAATTTTATATATACTAATTTTAATTGCTTTTTCTATATGCATTTTAAGTAGTAACATCTTGTGCCTTTGCGTTTGTATATATCGATTTTGTGGTGAATTTTGTATTTGCGTAGAGTTCAGATTTTTTGAACAGTTTGCACTTTCATGCCTGATAAGCATAAAAACATATTATAAGTAAGCAAAGTTTTTTAAAAACATTTAACAAAACTCGATATAGTTTCAAATTTAAAAGAAAATCAGTTTATTTGTTCAAATTATATATTTTTAATAACCAAGAATCAAAAGTTGGCTTATCAAGAATTTCAAGGATATCTGACTCTTCAATTCCAACAATATTATGATTTTCAGGAAAGGTGTAATAGTCTAAAGTTTTAGATATTTTATTGACAGAAAATCTCCTATTTTATCAAAAACCTGTCCAATAAGTTCTTTGATAGACACCCCTCTTCATATTTTGCCAACATCTCACAGAAATACTGTGATAATTGATTATCTGCAATTGTGGATTCACTTCACTGAATAAGACATTTCCTGTTTTTTATCAAGTTTTTCTTTGCATGTTTTTTAAAGGGTGGGAATTATTTGCACTTTAATTTGGATCAAATTCACTTTGATAAAAATGATTTGCATGCATAACAAATATATTGCACACGAAAAGAAATTATTCCACTATAATTAAATTTATTCAGCATGAAAAAAAATGTTTGAACTTTGAACAAATATAATGCACTTAAGAAAAAATATTATCACTTGCATTAATTACTTTCCACTATAATACAGCTGTTTCTACTTTGAATAAACTAAATATAACGTAGTTTTTGCAGTCGGCAACATTTCATTGATTGGAGTGTTGCCAATAGGGGAAATCATCCCTGTTTTTGGGGATTTACTATCTCAGAAGGGAAGAAGTCAAATCTGGAAATTTTATCCGCCAAATTAGTAACACTGGCTGATTTATAATATGGCTCTGCGACGTACATTGCCGCGACTCGTTGCATCGTTGCTTCTCTATAGGGCTGCAGTGGAACCGGAACACCGTTCTGGCGCTGCTTTTTATAACGAGAAATAAAGAAAAAATTGTGAAAATGTCCTTAGAACAGCGCGATTTTTGTCACCCTGGTTAGAGAGTCCTGACACAGCTTTTCTTGCGACACTATCACTGCTTCTATACCTATTTTTTGTATCTTTTCAAACTGAAATGAGTCCGCTTTGGCCAAGTGCTAAACTGTTGGCTTCTGAGCCGGAGGGCTCCAGGTTCGAAACCCGATTTCACTAAAAATCAGTCGTGTAGTGGGCCTGTTGCACGTCAAATCATACATATGGGGCCAAACTTCCTCCCGCTGGTGTGGTGCGGAAGTTTGGAGAGGGGTGTCAGCTCGGGTGTTGTCTTTGTTATCTGTCCACGGTTCAAAATGACGAGGTCCGTCCTAAAATATCCTCGTTTTACTTCAAAAACAGCACAATAATTAAAATAAACTAATGAACTAAACTCAAAGTAACAGAACTTTTGAAGGTGTGAATTTAAATTCATTGTGTTTAGTTTAGTTTATTTATATTAATGGCCCATTTTGAAGCAACAGTAGGATTACTTTTAGACGGACCTACTAATTTTAAAACGCGGTCGGATGACGAGGACGACACCTGAGCTGGCACCCCTTACCCAAACTTCCGTACCCTATGAGCAGGAGAATGATTTACTTGTGTGAAAGACTCATTCTATAAAATGAATGAAACTGAGTTGAATTTGAAAATTGTTTTGACTGATGCCAGCAGTGTAATAACGAATAGCTTCAGAGATGTACCTGACCTTCCCTTCTGACCATTGACATGCTATTTTCATGTAGTAAAAAATATTAATGGCAAACTACTTGGAATTACAGACAAAGATGAAAAAAAGATATTTGAATGTCTTTAATTTATGCTCCGATGACGATACCTTCAACAGAGTTAGTGTATTATTTTTAAAGAAATGAGAGGAAAAAAATGTGAAGATCACAATACTCACAGAATACTTTATATCGGATAGCTTACCGGAAATATTTATCGATACTAGGAATTATTTATGCTTCAGTTCGCAAGCAGCTATAGTTCCTTGGAATCCGAGATAACGAAAGCGGAAAGCACGAGTAGAAGAAACTATTTGCACGATGAAATGCATTGGAGGACTGTTGGTATGTTTCAAGCTGGTGCAAGACATTCCCCTGTTGCCAGAGAGCTGAATGTACTTCGTAGTGTCATCCATAGGCTTGGGTCTGGACGCCGGAGAGTCGCCATAACGGCAGACGATCGCTACCTGTTGCTATGTGCCAGATGCCGGAGGACACTATCAGCGCGACAACTGGTGTTGCAGCTCTCTGTTACTGCAGGAAGGTCGATGTCCCGCCAAACTGTGTCGCGCAGACTGCATAGAGGAGGAATGTTCACACGGCGATCTGTTGTTTGTGTGCCTTTGTCTCCAGAGCGCGGTTACATTGAACCCATGAACATCGCAGTTGGACACCAGAGCAGTGGGGCCACGTACTCTTTACGGATGAGTCTCGATTTAATATCCAGAACGATTCACGAAGGGCAATGATATGGTGAGAGCCAGGGACACGCTATTGAGCGTCAGAGACAAGAGGTGGCAGGTTACTTGTCCAGGCAGGAATAGCAACGAAGAGCCGAACCAACCTCTACGTGTTCGATGAGGGGTTCCGTCACAACTGTTCGATATCGCGACAAAATCCTACACCCTCTTGTGCAGCCTTTTATTGCTGCAATGGGTACCGACGCAATATTTATGGACGATTACGCTCACCCGCATAGAGCATGATTGGTGCGGAGTTATCTGGAGAGTGAAACCATTCCACAGATGGCGTGGCCTGCTAGATCACCGGACCTGAATGTGTGGTACATGTTGGGAAGACGGATTGCAGGTCGAAGTATGCATCCTCCTTGAACTCCAACAAGCCTTACTACAGGAATGGGTATTACCTCCACAACAAGCGATCAACGACACTATTTGCCAGCATGCTTCGCCGTTGTCAAGCATGCATTTCAGCTAAAGGGTATCATACCCATTATTTAGCGTGTGGTTCCCATTGCACATTCTGCCTATCAATTTGGGCTGTAGTGCCGCAACGGCCGTAATATATGTGTTTTTGTTTGCTTTATTGTTTGATATGTAGTCTAGTAATGCCACACCTACCTCGTGTACAACTTTCATGCATATCCGTTAAATAGTTTTTGTTTTATTCCGAGTTTTGTCTTTGTTGCTTAATTTTTGAGGAGAAGTGAACGTCTCCCTGTTGATCAGTTCCTTGAAGTGTTTGAAATGCAATTGTGAAAAAATTGTCAAATGAACGTGATCCAGTTAACCGGAATTACAAATAATTTTACGTACGACCGTATGTAAAATGGCTTGTATGTCCCCACAAAGATTTGGACTAAACCAAATCAGTGGGCAAAATTAGAAGTCAAAATTCTAAAAGAAAAAAAAGGAAAACAATCTGTGTTTTATTTGCCATCTTTACAGTTTAAACAGAATATATATACAGAAGTGGTTCATTCACATGAAAGGAGTATATCTCATATGGACCTCACATGATGTATATAAAACTGAATACAATCACTGTGCATAGAAAGTGACAGTATCTACCCCTGTCAGTAACGATTCTGTTTCCACATATTCATGCCCTGTTTTTGCAAAAAAATATATTCGTAAACATTGCTTAGGCTTATTAATACGTATTGGGGCAAGAGAAAGCGCCAAACGAATCTAAATGTTCACCTCTTGGGCAGAAACGTAAAAGAGGTCGGCCCACTAGAGCCAAGAATGCTCTTTTAATACAATAAATATTGTTTAGTATTGTATTTTTTTTATAATTTCTTTATTCTGCCATTATTAGTGCCAAAAGTAACTTGCACTCGTTCTGTATACATTTTTTAAACCTTTTTCACTTTTTGTAATAAACTTTTTCATGATAGGTATATTTTTATTTCCTATTTTTGATTAGCAATCTGCCCAATTTAAATTTTTTGAAACTATGCCGTAAAAATTGATTTTGAGTGCAAAATATTCGAATTATAGTGCAAAGTATCCAAATTATAGTTCCATGTACCAAGTGCATACTATCTAAATTGTAGTGCAATTATATATTTCCCGTTTTTTGAACTGTTTTCTTGTATATCTTTCTTTTTGTAGTTGTTTTATTACTAATTTCTTCAGTCAAACCTTCATTATTGTTTTTGAACTTGTTTTCTTTTTCCTGTTGAATTCTCTATAGCCATTTTATGTATAGATGAAACAGGTGGTTATAGGGTTGTAAGTACAGCTCATGTCAAATCTTTTAAGTGCAATTATACAAAAATTATAGTGCAATTACTCATGGCTTTTTTTACTGATCCATAAGTCCTGTAACTTCCCTGCCCATCATAAATTAAAAGGACATGTTTTTTCAAATCTAAAGAAAATTGGATAAAGCCAAGTCTTCCAAGACATACCTTTATTCTATTTTAGCACTATCTTTAGTCTATTGCTCATATAAATGGGCTCCTTTGAAAAAAAATAAAATGTAACATGAAATCATTTGCTGATGCACTAAAAAGTACATCCTTTTTTGCAATTGGCTGGTTTCTTATGCGTGTTATACGATACTTTTGGTACAAAAATTGGGGTTATCCAGTTTCAAATCTTTAATTATAATCTGTAATATATCTTACATTAATATTTAATTAACACCTGTCTAATAAATTAAGCTTAAAAAATTTTAAAACAGTGATGCATGTTAAGCCTATCCCTATGACCACTTTACCCCATCTTACTTAAATTACTATAAAATAATATCTGTAATTAATTCAGCTTGTCTGTTAATGAGGAAGTATTCTTAAGATCTATATGAAGCTTTCTGCAGAGTCAATCTAATGAAAACTTATAAACAAACAAAATGGGTGTTTTCTCATACTAAAGTGTTGCAATTAGTACAATTTTGTATGGTAAACTTGGTTCTCAGCAATTGAAAGCTAAAATTTAAAAAAAAAAATTATTCATACCAATATTCATTACAAAGTTATAGCATTTTATTTGATGTATGACCACTTTATCCCACCAGACCCTATATACTATGCAACTTAAAATTGAGTAAATTTTATAAGATTTTTCTTAATAAATGTACTGAAATGGAATTATGTAAAATTCTTTGTTAAATATATCTGGAAGCGCATTTAAAAAAAAATTGTTCTGAATTTATTTGGCCAGACCGAATAGTGGCCAAATATTTGTTACATCCCTATTTTGAATTTGCAAGCAGCTGGTTTGCATGTTGGAACAGGGGTTATAATGCTGGAAGAACAGTTTGCAAACTGTTCCCGTGGATCCAAATTCTGTAGGGTTTTTTTTTTTTTTTTTTTTTTTTTTGAAAAAAACAAAGGGATTCGCAATACACATTGGAACATATTTGTGTGTAGTTCATTGTTCCTTGTAAACCTTGAGTGAACCTGCTAGGTTGAATCTGCAAACCAAGATGTATTTTCATTTTGTGCCTCTTGATTTTTTTTTTATTTAATTATGCAAATACATCTATTAATACTATGCAGTTTTCACTTTTTATTATTAACAGTAATTTTAGACAATTAATTTGTTCATTACTATGTGCCATAAGATGATTGACAGTAAATGGGGTTTTGTTGCATCTTTCAAAGTGTATGATTGTTTGTTTCCGTTTGCTCGTTTTTTGCGTGATAAATGTAGTTCTAGAGATTTTTCAGATTGTAGTGCCTTAATGATAGAAGACAATCACAGATATCGTATAATCATTGTTAATCTAAATTTATTTAATAATAAAACAAACACAAGTCTTGAGTATACTTGCTTGTCTACTTATTTCATTCTGATTTTCTTTTTTTGGGTGCTTGTTTGTTTTTTTAATGTGTGGTGAATGATTTATCTATTTATGTAAGTTTAAGTAAGTAAGTTCATTGTAAGTCTAAAATTTATATGTTCTCTTTTTTGTAGGTTTTTTTTTTTTTAAATCGTAGAAAAATGTTGAAATACTAGTACGTTTGTGATTTGTTGTATATAGTCTAATTTTTTAAACGTTTTTCTTGGAATCAAACAAATCCTTATATGGATTTTTTTTTTTTTTAAATTGTAATACTGAATTTCATACATCTATTTTTAAGAATCCAACTTCGTATTTGAAATTTAGAATATCATTGATATTTTGTACTAACTAAGGATTTTCTCATTTAATCAGCATTGTTTATGCGTATTAAAATTGTCATTAGGAAGGGTATAGTTATATTTTATATGGCTAAAATGGATTTTTGGCTTATTTTATATTTATTTGAATAGTATACTTGTACTTACATTTCATATAAATCTTTTTTTTTTTTTTTTTTTTCAGAAAAACGCTTCTTTTCATGTTTTCATCAAAGTGGGCAATGTATACAGATAAGGGTGACTTGCTTTGTGCTTTTAAGTATCATTACAGTGCATTTAAAAACATCACTAAAAACTTTTCTGAAATTTATAAGGCTGTGCTCGAGATCTTTAAAAGAGATCCTTGGAGGAACCCTTTTTTCCTGTGGAATGACCTATTTGATGGAACAGTTACAATCTATGACAAAAGAGGTAAGTGTCCTGTTTTTATGTTGATACTACCCAGCATTGCTCTGGATTAAAATACTTTCATGTTTGATATTTTAATCTAAAAACTACTTTTGTATTTTATATTATAATTCACAAAATCCTTTTATTGTCTGAAATATTTTTTTAAATGAGAATATCAATTGAACCATCGATAGCTAATTTTATCCATAGATTATTAATATTTTTATTTAAATACTTCACTTTTATATAAACACACAATACTTATGGTGTGTTTTGCTGAGGAGTAAGGAAGGTTTAAAGAACATTTTGGGACAATTGATTAAATGGAAAATTTTTCATTAATAAAAAGCATGAAAATAAACCAAATCTGTAATTGTTCCTGATATAAATTGTTAATCAACTTTGTTAACTTCTAAACTTTTCTTTTAGTTTTCTGTGAACTTTTAAACTTTTCTTTTACTGTTCTTCCAGAATTCTGTTAATGTATTCTGTTAACAGTTCTTCATATTAACATTGTAGGCAAATAAAATTTAAAATTTATGTTGCCAAAAAGCTGATTTTTTAAATTTTAAAAATGGTGTAAAAATATTTTGTGCGAGATCACATTTTTGAAAGATATCACGGAAAAATGCCAAAATCTTGCTTAATTTTTAACTAACTTTTTGGCTTAAAAAATAAAGATAGATTTATTAAAAGTCTCATTGTTGCCTAGCAACAAAATATCTTTAAATCTCATTTCCTTATTTAAAAAAAAAAAAAATGCATCTATTCAATTATTTTTGTAATTAAATTTTGAAAAAATAATAAAAATTGAAGAAAAATTACACAGAAATGAAGTTTGTATCATTGAAAAAATGAAATTTTGAACTTTAAGATGGTATAAAAATTATATATGATATTAAAAAAAATTAAAAATGGCCAGAAGCTTCTGTAGAAAACAACCAAAATTCAGTTAATTACTAATTAACTTGATGTTTAATTAACTTTTGCACTCTGAAAAGTTGACAGTAATCTTCCTTTTGTCTTGAATAATAAGTGGGCAAAGTTTGGTTGAAATCAGTCCTGTGGTTTAGGAGGCAATTTGGAACATTCCTCTAGTTTCTTGCTACTACAAGGATAAAGGAGAGTTTGTAGAATGTTACAATTAAATGAAACATAAAGGTGTTTTCTTTTTGTAAACCAGATACAGAATTTTTTTTTTTTTTAAATTATCGTGGCTTTTTTATAGTGATGATGAAAATGCGAAATTTCTCTTTTCAGATGGAATGGGATGAATACATTTATTTATAACTAGCAGTACATTATTGATTTTCCAGCTTATTTTCCTTTGCGATAATGACATTTAAACTGTAGAAAATACAGAGTACGTTATTCCGAAACAATATTAAAAAATTACAACATGAAAATGATTATTATAAAGCAAATAAAATATGCGAGACATTAACACGTTAAGACACTGCCAAAAATAATAATCAATGTCATGGTGTTGCCCGTGGAATCAGGATTTCAACAAAATGAAAAAAAAAAAAAAAAAAACCCACAATGACAATGAAAAAGTTCAGAAAACAAAACAAAAGATACACATTGATTTTCCTGCTTATTTTTCTTCACGTTAATGACATTTCAACTGTAGAAAAACAATACAGAGTACGTTAATCCGAAACAAGATTAAAAAAGTGCATCGTGAAAATAATTATACTGCAAGTAATATATGCAAGACATAAACACGTTCAGACACTGCCGAACGCACGGCATTGCCCGTGGAATCAAGACTTCAACAAAATGGGGAAGGAGAAAACAAACTCCCACAATGACATGAAAAAGTTTTGAAAACAAAAGTTACACAATATTGATTTTCTTACGTATTTTTTTTTTCGCACTACAGTACAGAGTATGTTAATCCAAAAAAATAATAAAAAATTGGAATGTGAAAATGATTATAATACAGCAAGCAAAATATAAAATCGAATCCAAAAATAATAATCAAAGTCATTCAATTGAAGTTTATGACGTCGCCTGCGCTCTGTCCTGTCAGCCAATGCATTTGCCAGCAATGTTCCGGAGAAGTGTCATGGGAGGAAGCTCGCTAGAGGAAAAATATCTTTAGAAACTGACCAGGAAAAAATTAATTAAAAAAAAAAAACGGGAAAAGATATTTCAACTGTTCTTGTTTTTAAATCCGACGGAACCGTTCCAGAAGCTGAAAAAAATTGAAAATAATAGTGTTATTAGAACGTCGAATGCAGCAGATTTAAAAACAAAAATAAAATTTCGATGGCAAAACTGATTATTTTTTTAAAAATTTCTCAAAATTCAGTAAATTACGTTTGAAGCTAAAAACAAATTTCATTAGAAAGAAAATTGTTTGTTCTATCCGATGGTGCATCGATTGTTTTTCAACCATCATTAGAAAAGATACTGCAGTCTAAACGTGCTGAAAATAACACAAAACATAAAATAAAAAAATATTCTAGATTAAATTTTAAAATTCCGGCTTCGATGTGTATTCAGTCACCATTATGACTACCTGTGTGGCAAATTTCATAACTATAACTGCAATAGATTCGTCTGAACATCGCATGCACAAAAACACACACAAATAATGCCTTTTATAAGTATAGATTACATTTATAATTTATTTTACAATCTATAATTTTGTGATAATTGGAAAAATTGAAAAATGTGTGATTTTTCAGGTAAAAGTTTTTAGTTTATTCATGTTTACTTCATTTTATATGATTTTTGTTAGTTATAGAAGATTAATGAAATATAGTAAAAACATCTTGATTTAACCATATTTTGAAATTTTCATATGTGCAGTAAACTTGTTTCCTGCCATCTTTTTTTAAAAATTTTCTAATATGTTTCACATTTACTAGCATTGAAAGAAAATTGGTAATTAATCGCAATTACTACCAGTGAAGTTGTTTATTATTTTTGATTCCTACATTATAAATTTCATTTATGAAATTTAAGGTGACCCGGGGTAATTGTGGGTTACCTAGTTTTTTATCCATATGGTATCTACTAGACAAATTCTAAAATGGTGGATAGTCTCTCTCATTAGTCTACTTTATTATGTATAATATATTTTTTTAACTTAGCTGAATGGTATGAGTTGAGATGTTTTTGCAACATGCTATATTGCCTGCGAAAATTGCATTTTTTACCAGGATCCATGCCACAATTACATAAGTGTTTGGATTTTTTTAGTTTATACTTTTTTAAAATATAGATACTGTAAGGTTTTTAAATACATGCACTTTTTATTCCTATTTATTTTCAAATGGAGTCTAGATGTATACCCAAGATACATGGGGTAATTATGAGTTAGCATGTGTTTACTATTTTCATGGCTTTTTTATTTTAGACATGCAAAGTATAACATATTTAGATTATAATATTAAGTTATACTTGTATTGATGAAGCAAGTTAAATAATAGATGCGAAAGGATTAAAGTAAGCTAATAACAACATTTATTCTGCTGGAATATGAACTGCGGAATGTGAGTTTAAGTGGATATTCACAGTTAACAGCGTGAGCTGGTTACAGTTAAAAGTATACAATTTAAAGTTACAGTTTCATGGGGATTACATACATAACACAAAGCAATTGTTAATTTAGGATTTTCAGCTGTGAATTAGCTGTGCGTGAACAAGAAATTGAAAAAGAGGTGGCTCTGAAAGCACAATGGATTGCTGCTAAAGGTAAAAAGAAGTGTCATCAAAAATAAGAATGTAGAAGAAACAAATGAACCATCATCTAAACGAGCCCTCCTCTTGAATACATCTAATGAAGAACTCAAAGTGCCAAGTGGAAGTGGAGATATTGAGCAATTAAAGAAAAATACAACCCTGGAGGAAGCTAAAATATTGCTTGCAAATATCCATGATGCTATAAAAGAGCAAGTTTACTTTGCTGTGTACTATGATAATGACCCATTTTACATCGTGAAAAGTTACAGAAGTAATAGATGTGCAAAATGTCGAGATGAAATTTCTTGAAAAAGGAGCTGGTATCTTTCGCTGGCCTAAACGTGACAAGTTAGAGATCATCAACGTAAAATACATATTCTATGGGCCAGTAATTTTAATTGGTTCAAATCCTTTTGATGTTGATAATGCCGCTATAAATATGGCATACAAATGTTATAAACGATTCTGTCAAGAGTTATGGTTATAAACCAACCAAGTCCAATTGTAAACATTCCATAAAAATAAATAGCATTCTCATTTATTTTTTTGTCTTTTATAAATTTTTATAGCTCTAATTAATGAAATTCGTACTTTAGAGGTTATTTCCAGCATCATCAAAATATTTTATTTAAAAAAAAATATTAATACTACTTCATAAAGACAGTGACCCATAATTACCCCATTTCCGGGGTAATTATAGGTTACTTAAAAAATTCAAAAATATTTTGGGTAAAATGAGTGTTTAATGCAAAAGCTACATTACTAAGTCAACTCCATCACAAATTTCTAAATTGTATCTTTTATATTTTTCTTGATATTGGGATCTTATTATTTTTTGACCCATAATTACCCTGGGTCACCCTAAGGTTTTGAAAGCATTTTATTTACTTATTTATTGTAAGAGGTGTTTGCAAGTACCATATTCTGAAAACTTCAGAATATCAAAATACAAGTCTTAGAAACACTTTTTATTATGTTAATTGATTGGGATTTTATTTTAAAAAATTAACTGAGATTTTTTTTTCTCATTAAAATTATGGTATATTGGTTTATTGTAAAACCTTTATTGATTTGTTGGTTTTAAAACTTCTTTTCTTTTTTCAGTTCAAGATTATTTTGAATCTGAGCCAGAGGAAATTGTTTTAGCTCGTGTTCATGCACTTGTTTTACGGAAAACAGGGCTACGAGCGCCATGTGTCTTGTTAAAACATCTTTTTATATATCACAGTCTAATAGCTAAAAGCTTCGGGATTCTATGAAGGAGAAATTCCACTTCAGGTTTCAGCACAAGAGGTCATGCATCATTATTTTGCAGACAATAAAAAGATCTCTTGATCTCATCGCAAATGAGGTAATATAATTTAGTGTGAATTTTTGTAGAATTAAATGCATAGTTAATTTTTTGCTATTCTTTTGAAGCATGTTTTACCAGTGTTTTGGGTTTCGCCTCACGACGTG
>BGPR01016437.1:0-33850 GCA_013235015.1 Araneus ventricosus | reverse complement strand
CAAAATTATGTTTATTTTGAAAGTCGTAATAATTTAGTACAGAAGTTTCAAAATTAGATAGAAATGTTGCCGAGGGGCTTCGCTGCGCGCTGTAGTGGTAGGCAAATCCTTTAAAAGAGTGCTCTGAAGCAAAGAGTGATGGTCTTCGTACAGTTCTGCTCTTGAAACGTGAAAGGCGAGTTTGGAATAATTTTTCGCCATACTATTCGAGCACATTGTGCCGAATGATTTTTGCCTTTCTTGAGGAATACTTCGAAAATAGAGTCATTGCTTTGAATTATTCAGCATTTACTGGAACAGGCATGGATTAACCTCCACACTCATCCGATTTTACCAACGCACGAATACTTCTAGTGGGAACACACTGAAGGATATGTCGAGATTCGGTAGGTGAATGCCAACGAGTGAGGTGGTTTCTACTGAGCAGCTCCATAGCGGTGATTGTGATCTCTTAGTATTTGCTCCAACTACGGAGGTGGGCGTAAGTTCCGACACTCTCCTAATGACTAAGTCGAAAATAAAATTCCTCCGGCAGCGATGAACGAGCAGAGTGACCTGCCGGTCACGAAAAATAGTAGGATTAATTGCGGACGTATTAGCTTCATCTTGAAGGACATGATATGTGAAGTACGTGAGAATAAGGATACCATTGAGTTAAATAGACTCAATCTTCATTATTGCACACTTGCGTGTGGAAGAACTAAAGATGATAGAATCCAGCCTTTTATACAGGAAATCCAGCAACTCATAGGAGAAAGTTTGGAGAGAACAAAGTTACAACAAGGTCACAAACACAACGGAAAAATTCCCAAAGGTAATTATGGGCAATTTATTAATACTACTAACACACCACCTATCGCTTTTGATGTTTCTTTCAACTCTGTTAATAACGCTAACAGAATTAATGAGGTACCTGAGGAGGTTGACGCAATAATGAAAGATGATAGTGATGTCGCTATTTGTTCGCCTGGCGAGGGAAGTAACAATACTGATAAAGAAGAAGTATTTAAAGTTCATTGAAAGCGCAGATGGAGAAGCAATTCAGATTTAACTAATAAGAATTCTGCTAAAAAATCCTACGAATAATGCACTACCCAGTGTTGTGAATAACAGTCTGGAACTCTCTAAACCAGTTAATAAAAATGAATCTAATGTGCCACCTGTGGTGATTAAGAATTTTCCAGAATTTAAATTTTTAATGAAAAGAATAAACGAAGTTAATAACCTAAAATTAAGTGCTAGGCCAGTTCGTGAATTTGTGCACGTTTTCACTTCTTCTTCGAAGGGTCGTCGTGAATTAACGGACTAATTTTACAATAAAAAATATAGCACTATGTTTTACCTTTCAAGGGCCGAAAAACCCCATTAAGAGTGTAATAAAATGACATCCTCGCGACAATTAAACTGAAGAAATTAAAAGTCTCATTAAGAAACGTTTTAAAGTTTCCAAAGTGAATTAACTTCAAAGATTCAGAGATGAAGAGGCCCTAGATATCTTTCAAATACATTTACTTAAATCGGAAAATCGTAAACGAAATTTTATAGCCTTGATAACCTGAACTACCTCATCATTACTATTGAAAAATACGAGCGCAGAACAATAGGGCAGTGTTTCTACTGTCAAAAATTTAATCTTCATAGTTACGGACGCAAGATGACTGTTAAATGCGTTTTATGTGAAGGCGAGCACGATTCCAGGACGTGCCCAAACAAGAAAAACCCAGAATTCACTACGAAATGTGCGAACTGTGAGAGTCCTCACCGGGGTTGTGCGAAATTTCCTAAAATTAAAAATATAGTAACAGAAGGGAAACCTTTGCCTCAGTTTTGAAGAAAAAGAAAATCCAGTTGATTCTGATACAAAGACTCCGAACCAAAATGTTCAGCTCGCTGATATTCCTAAAAATACGGATACTGAGCTCCCTTCCCCTAACAAAACACTGAAATTCTCACTTTCCCATGACCTTATAACCAACAAAGAAGAACTTTCCGATCTTTTCAGAATTCTGAAACAAATGCAAATTATTTTAGCTAAAGTTCCTGATGTCAAAAAGAATTTCGAAGAAATGGAAAAAACTGAAGATCTTCCAACAAACTTTTCAGCCTTGCTGAAGAACTTAACGACAACATCTATGCCTCTCTTCGGCCCTTTTCCCCTTACTTGACCTGATATGATTGAGATATCACTTCATCTTTAACTGCAAATACATTATTTTCCTCTTAACTTTTTTTCTGCTTCTCTTTCAGAAAAATAATTAACACTCTGACAACTAACCCGGCCGTACCGGCCATACATCTTCTATACTTGTGGGCCGGATATCGGCAGGTTGCTTTTTCGAAAGTGGGAAGAAGGCCAGTTGCACAAGTGGTCATTAAGAGATCCCTTATAAAAGAGATAAGATTTCAAAGATCAGCCATTCATATCTTCCACCACCCGCATTGAGGTGAAAAGGGGAACCGAGGCGGACGAATCAATTTCAGTGTTCCATTAGTTAAGAAACCTCCGTATACAACTGTTCCCAGATTTTGAGAGACTTCAGGAATCAAAGGGTTATTTAACTAATAATTGCCCAAATTATTTAGCTTCAGCTTTGTCCTGGCATTTTGCAGCAAATCATGGAATAGAAGTTATATGTTTACCAACACAGAGCCTCCTGACAAGAGCTCTTATCGATGGTGGCAGCATATCGTCTTCTGGAACAACTCCTGCTACGCTTGAAGAGTTGATCTGTCAGGTTTATGCGTCCATTTCCGCTTACCCATTACAGAGGGTGTCTGAAAATTAAATTTTTGCAATGCGCCATCTCCGTACTTGCGGAAGATGCACATTTTGAATGGATTGTGAATGTAACTATTACTTGCAAAGGATAGCTTATAGTTTTCTTCTCGGTCTCCGCACTGCGATTCTGGGGAAGTGCTGATGTTTGGAGAGGGTCGACGAGTGCAGTGGTAGCTAGTGTTAAATCACCATGGGATATGCTGTAATATAATGTTCTTCACTGCGTAGTGATGATTTCTTTATAATTTAAATTAGGTCATTTTTAATTAATATTGATGATCTAAGTGTTTAGATAACAAACAATTGTTAATTTTTTGAATTTGTGGAGGTTCTATTTTTAATAAAGAAATTTAAATGAAGAAATTCATTAACATTTAATAAGAAATTGTAAAATAATTTTTATGGTATGAACAATGAAAACTCATTGAAACATGAAAGTTGAAATCAATACATATTTGGCGATAAAGATATTATTTATTAATTTTAATAATGATTCTTAAAAGGAAATATTCTCTTCTTGTTTTACATAGAGCGAAAATATAATAATTTCCTCCTTAATTCTCATGACTCAAATACAGTAAAAATTCACTCAGGCGGCCAGACAAATAGAATTCTCTCTGATAGACTTCGTCCAAGGTTTGATACAGAATTCAAAATTTTGTCGTTAAAAACTCGAACCTAACTTCATTCCTCTAACTAGCTCGATTTTGAATGACCATTTTCATAAGTTAGATAATTCCAAATTTTGGAATGGAAGAAGGTGAGAGAAGGCAAATCCGTGAGTTCTTTAGCATGAAGATTCCTCAAAATATTTAGAGCTCAGACAGTGAAATATACAGCACTTTCTGTTTGTGTTCTGCGAATTGGCGAACGAATGTCTATGTTTGATGTGCTTTTCACTGCGAATTCACTTACTCATTCTCTTTAATAAGCTGCATTAAATCCAACTAAGTGGTAGTTGTGGCGAGGGACACGCTACTATTTTTTCGCCCAGTCAACTTAATTGACTTGCATCGCTTGGGTACCCCAAGATTCACGCCTGGGACACATATACCCCTCCTTGCCACCCCCTGCCTCCGTTCGAACTTTTGTTTTATTTTTAATATATAAGATTATACGTGGCACTAGAACCGCTGTGTTTGATATTCTTTAAAATGTGTTCCTTAAAGCTGCCCATGTTTCCTTTCTTAAGTCAAAACTGCTTCGCGACCTATAATAGGATCGTGATCAGAATGATTTAGGAGTTGCAGAAATTTAGCAAGAATATCCTATGAGACTTTTCAAAATTTGTAAGCAGGAGCCGTTGAAAAAGTTTGGGTCGCAAAAAAATTTTAATTTAAATGAATCTGTAATAATTTTTTATGAAATTTTTTATTTAGTTTGTTAATTATTTCATCATTTTCCTTTATTATTTAATATTAAATTTCTATATTTTCAAACTTTTTCTCACGAAACGTTTTTCCGCAGTGAAAGGCATTTAGAAAAAACCATTACCCCATCGTTTGGGTTCTCTTCAGATACTAGACCTATTCTTAGTTAAACGTCTCATAGAGAAAAAAAGCAGATTGATATTGCATTGGCAACGTGCATTCTCAAGCAAAAGGAAATGGATAAAAGGGAATTCAGCTGTTATCTAAAAATTCTGTGAGAATAAGTGGGTAAGGAAAATTCTGTCGAGTAGCCTCAATTGAAAAACAAGTTTATTCGGTTTTTCGTTTGAACGTAGGAAGATAACATCATACATGGATTTTACATAATATATGTAAAACCAAATAAATTTGCAATTATATTAATGTATTTAAAACGGTTTGGGTGATGCAGTTCCGCAGTCCTTATAGACGAGCTGCACATGGTAAGGTGTCGTCCTCGTCATCTGACCACGTTTCGTAATCAGGAGATCGGTCCAAAAATAGCACTAATAACAGGATTATATGAACATTTCACACTTCCTCATCGTAATTACAATGAATTTTATTTTAACATGAAATTATAATTCTTATACAAATATATTTTTTACTTGTCTAAGCAATAAAATGAGCTTATGTATTCAGTGAATGATAAAAATGTAACCCAGTAATAATGTGTAGCAAAACAGCATTCTTCATAATTACCTCGATTGTAATCAAATGACAATATAAAATACCAGCTGAAAACACGGCGTTGCTCGGGATCCATATTTTTTCATATACCGATCTCCTGACTTTTTTAATACAAATATTGTCACTAACTTTCTCCAACAAACGTGAATCTTCTTTGAACCCTTTCTTGTTGAATGAAAACTTTCAAATATAGCCTTCTTATCACCTTATAACAGTATGGTTTGAATGAAAATGGGAGAAAATTCGAAAAGGAAAATTTATTTTAAATAATATGTAGATGCAGGAGATCTAAATTCTAGACTGAAATATTATCAGCAAACTGATTTATTGCTAGCTTATATCCCCGTCGTCGCTCGAAGTAGAAATCTTCTAAAGACTAATAATTGATAACACTTTAAACTTAACACTTAGGCTGTCCACCAGTATCTGTCATCATTCTGGCGTCATTTATCATGTAACCAAACAAAATGTACCATTTAAATTGAATTCACGCCTTCTAACTGATTTTATATTTTAAATTTAAATGAGGTTTAGTCTACGCAGTTCAATGCGTAGTCTTACCCTCGTACTAACTTCAAAATTTAAAATGGCAACATCCACTTTTCTTGCCAAACTAAAAAAACTGTGTAGTATATCGTTATCGGAAATCAAATTTTATTGGTCGAGGACTATACGCTTCGGAATTTTGAGCTAACAAAACTTTCACTCTCTAATTTTAAAATAAAATTTTGGACTTCTCGATATTTTAGACATATCTCGAAAAAAATATCATAACTGATATGGAATCCAAACATACCTGTTATACTATTGTAAAGTAGTCCACACATTACTTTTTTTTAAAAATAATTTTTAGCATATGTTTTTTGTTTAATAGCACACAGCTAACTTTTGAGAGAAATACCTTGAGAAGGGGATTTTAAGTGAGCAAAAGTTCAGCTCATTCCTTTGAATCGCACTTTTCCCTATAAAAACGATGCAATTCAGAGGGTATTTAAATACTTCAAAATTTTTATGGCTTTCTTGATTTAGTGTTATAACGCATACTGATCATTACTTTCTTGTATCAAACATTTAATTACTACGCCGTAATTATATAAGAAGGTATAAAAATAAAGGTTTGAAAACGTGACATTAAGTTTGGATGCCACCTGAGCTATAAAAAACTCTTTTTCAGCACTTTCATTCCAGGGCCTTGCAAAAAAAATCAAAAGGATGCGAAAATGACTTCCAGTGGAGTATGTCTGTGTAATAATCGATACTTTTAAATTTGGAAGAAAGTCTGTAACTTTCCGAGAAATGAAATTTTCTTTTCCTCTCTCAGAATACAAGAAGTGACTGAAAAATGGGAATTTTACATCCTTCTAAATACTTCGTAGAACTGCAATTATGGAACTTCACGAATATACAGATCAAAATATTTCTTTTTGTAATTGTTGCATAACAAACTCCATTTTTTCTTAAAAACAAAAGTGCCGTTTGTGCTAATTTAACATTATTGATGTTTGATTTTCTCTTTCAAGCTTTTTAGAAAATATACCTGAACTATTTTGAAATAAAACTGCCTTATTTGCAATTAATTTAAGACCTCAAAACGTCTATGCATTGTTAATTTAACATTAATTTTGTTATTAATATTTGCAAAACAAATCTTATAATAATTCGATATTCATACGAAAACGAACAATTTAAAATAATATTACAAACTAAAGAATTATTTGTTAATATTTCAGACTTTCAGTATTTTGTCATAACAAAAATCTACAACGATATCCCCAAAATAAACAGTAGCATCCTATGCAAATTACCAACTTACCATTTAATTAATGCGAATGGATTTATTCGTGGCTGAACTTTTATATTCAGTCAACAAAAATAGCAATTATGTAATTAGAACTCCAAGGTACAAAAAAGTACTTTCATCAAGAGTTAAATTAAAAACTAGAATTTTGACAAATAGAAACTTGGAATGAATTCCAAAATAGAATTACAATTAAATATCATCTAGAGCCATCAGATGGCGGTATTCAGCAAGGGATGTTCTTCACCCTTCATTGTAGTTTATTTTGGAAATAAATTTGTTTCCAACGCACTAATAGATATACATGTTTAATTAACTGGAAAAAATAAAGAGTTATCTAATAACTAATTTAAAAAATCGAAGTTAATATATTATAAAATTCAAAAGCCTCAATGCTGTTTAGATTACACTTGAACAAATTATGACATACATTTATCATGTCATTACTAATAGGAAATGGAACCACATTACCGAAAGTGTAGAGATTTCGCTAATATCAAGGCTATGCTGACGTCATAACTTAGCTAATTTCGAGGCTTCAAAATTATTTTCTAGTTTACATTCCAGCAAATAAAAAACTAAATATTCATAAGTTTAAAAATAAAATTTGTATATGTTTAACGAAAATATACATAAGAGTTTCTAAAAATGCAGAATAGTTATTTTAAAGCTGTTAAATTTAAGTTTTAACATAAATTTTATTTTTTAAAGAGAGAGGCGTTCAGTCACTCAGGAAGAAAGGATCTTTTGCAATTATTTTTATACTTTCTCGTACACGAAGAGAAAGTCTTGTATTCGTTAAAAAATTCGAACTCGAGATTTTGATGAATCTCCACTTTTTAGACCTCCCTGTGTCCAAAAAACACGATGTTGGAATTTCGTCTCTCTCTGCCTGTCTCTCTATGAATACGATAACACGAAAATATTAAAGCTAGAGGGATGAAATTTGACACGTGATCTTTATACCTAATTAATGTTAGGTTTATATAAAATTTTTGACAAAATCCATCAAGGGTCAGACTGTCCGCGTTAAGGGAACACGATAACTAAGAAACTTAAACAGCTGGAGGAATAAAATTTGGTGCACAATTTTGTCATAAGAAATGTATGTCCTTATCGAAAGATGGATCAAATCCATCATGGGGTTGACTGTCTGTCTGTCTGGATAATTGCATACTTGTTGTTATTATTGTACTCCTTAACGCAAAGACTTAGATAAATGAGATTTGTTGTGTTGTCATCTAATTTTAATTGTAGTTCCGTGTCCAATTTCGGTTACAATAGATTGAGAAAAAGTCGTTCAAATTTCATATCTTAATATGACATAAAAATACGCTCCATATCGTGTAACGGCGCACGACCTTCGTAAACTTATCCCCATTTTAGTGACTTAGATAATTTTATCTCACTTGCGTTCTTTACCCTTTCGTATTGCAGCGTTCTGCGAAGACAATATCAATAATATATCGTAGAAACCGCAATTTTGCGCGGGGAGATCGGGTATGACACCTTTGTCAGGAAGTATACGTGAAATTTAGGGGAGATCACTCCCGCATGCTTTCTCTATTGGTAATTACAAAATGGAAATCAAAGCAGAACTGTTTAAAAATCGCATTGAGATTTCGCATTAAATTACTGCGAAAAATAAATTCGAAACTGGCATTCTTTTTTCAGTATGCTTATCTCAATAATAATTATATATAGTCTTAATAATTACACTACATTTTCTCAAATATATTTTTATATTTAGTTTTGTGGGTTATAATGGCAGATGAAATATTTTCTTATGTGCTTGAGAGCATCTCGCACTCATTAGTAATAAGGAACTAATATTTAGGTGGTGGATCAGAACAATTCACTTGTTTTAATTGTAAAGCATAGGGGCTTAAATGGAATTCATGTAGTTTACTTTGCTTATTCTCCGTTTATTTATATTAAACTCAGGTAAGAGGTATTATAATGTATATCTTGGTTTGTGCCAATTTGGCTTATATTATCTGATAGTAAAATTTTAAAATTATTTAGAACATTAGCTGAGCAATTATTGAAAAAAAGAAAAAACGCTTCATTTAAGCTGGGTATAAATTTTTGGATTTTTATCGTCAGTTTCACTTCGAACTCGTGCTAAGAAAAAATTCAACGTTCTTTCGGTTTCCACCGAATTGCTTAACAACAACAATCATAATATCAAGCGGTAATTTTTCTGACATTTTTTAAGGAATTTGGAGTTTCGGTATGTAAGCTTCTACGCTGCATGTTTAATATGGTTTATCGAACTCAAGAAAGAAACTTATGTTATTTTTTATCTGTAGGCTAAGTTTAACGCATCGGACACTAATTATTATCCAATCTTAAAACTTCTTTTTCAGAGTATTTTAAGTCTCACGTTCTGATAATTTCTCCATATCAAATGAAAAGTCCAGGGGAAAGTCAATGAGGCTCCAGTTTTTTAATTTTTCAGGAGAAGGAAAACAAAGTTCCCAATCTTCCCACGTAGTTCCAAAGTTTACACGTAGATAAAAAGTTTAAAGAAAAGCATAATAAATTTTATATTTATTTAGTAATTAAGCAATACAGTGGCTAATGATATCACCAAAAATTATTTAAGAAACAACTTTAAATTACTATTATGTCTATTAATAAAAGTGGATAATATGCACTATGCAAGACATACACCTAGACCTAAAGCAGAAAAATTTGGTACAAACAAAATTTAAAAGGGGCAGATTGTACTTCTGGTCGTTTTAGAAATTTTAACTAGAATTTTAATTAAATAGTTTTTAAATAAATTTGGCCTTATCATAGTAAACTTTCAGAAATATTATACCACGAAGTTTATTTTTACAACGAATAATATTTTTAAAAATATCATATCTATTGTTATGCCTATTGAGCTACATACAATCTCTTTTTTCTAGTTTTAACATCGTTTCCACATCTGTCTGATATTTGAAATGTATAATTCTGATGAAATTTTATCCTCCTACCTGTTTCTAAATTGAAGTCATAGAATTACAACCATCGAGGTAACAGATGATGCTGAAACGTTAAAATCAGAAAAAGGGAATAAATTATCTTCCTGATACTTCAAATGGTAACAGCATTAAATCTAATTTTTGATTACCAGCCCGGAAATATAAACCCGAGCTTTAAATTAAAGAAATGCTTCTCGAGCAATCCCTTTACGGTTGAGATTTGTGGGAAAAAAATTTATATAGAAAATATTTTTATTACAATAGTGGCAAAATTTTATAAACATGTATATGCAAATAAAAATTCTTTTTTTTATGTACTTCCTTAAATGTTAGAAATATTTAAAGAAAATGCATAAAATGTAATTTATAATACCTAGCTAAATTATTTTGTAATCAAATTGTCCGGTTTTTAGGCAACCTCAGAACGACGTTAAATCTAAAATAGTTGCGCTCTTTTCAATTAAAGATTTACTATGCAAGGAATCTTCTATAAAACACATAGTATTTAAATTGAAAACATTTGGCACTTTAATGTGATGAAAGTTCCACTTGAATATATATATCTTGCTGCAATGTGATTTTTGAAACATATTATGCATTTAATACTTAGCAATGCGACACAGTATATTTTGAACAGTTTTGTATACCTGAAAATTGCAGTTTCAAAGTGTAGGAGACACATAAATTGTCGATCTAATTTTTGTATTTGGCGTAGCATGTATGAATATTCGAAGACAAAGCTTCGAGAAACTTCACGTCATTGATGGAGTGTTTTGAGGAGCGATCAAGCTTTTAGGTCCGAAATCTAATAAATATTTCTTCCAGACCTATCTAAGATTTGCATCTTCTATTTAAGCGGCTGCATCTATTGCACGAATCCTGTCTAGCGTTTCTTGGGTTTCCCTTGCTAACCATCTTGCTTTCCTTTCCATTGTCATCCGGCGGTATGGGTTCGTCGTTATTCATCGTAAAAATATAGTAAACTAATTCTTGATTATTAAGTATTATATTTTAATATAAAATATATACAAAATATGTACAAAATAATTCAATAACCATGAAATTCTCAGCTTGTCAAACGTAAGTCAAAAGTTAATTATTCAAAGGAATTTTCTTTTCAAAATTCTATTCGAAAGAAAGCACTTCTCTGCTTGTCAAACGTTGCCAAAAATATGATCAAATTATATCATCACGATTGCAATAATTAATCAGAAGCATCGTGACGTCCCAACTATATCACTCGCATGATATACCAGTGACGGGATTTTACTATTTTCTAATGGAAAACGGAAATTAATTTGAAATATATGATTAATATAATTTAAAATTTCTCGAGAACTATTGATCACAGCGAGATACATTTTATATCAATCGACAGCAAATTTTTTTTCAATATTTTAGAACTATTAAATTTTAAATGAGAACGAAAATTACCTTTTAAAATTTAAAATTACTTAAATTTAGGTTCTCTAACAAGGAAGTAATGTTGTTCAACGTCTCACCTTGCTATGGCGCGAATTTAAAAAACAAAAAGTGAAGAATACGGGTGAGAAATCCAGATGGATAGCTTTGCAATGTACGAAAACAAAAGTTAGCTGCAGGTGAGGAATATATCAGTAAAACTGTAGCTGCTAAAGTTATGAAACCACCATGCTCATGTCGTATGAAGTATTACGGGAGGTGGTTTAATTCTCTGACTACTAAGAGTTCTGAAAATCTACCTACTGTTGTATACGGAGGTTTGTTTACTAATTGATCTGTGGAATGGATTCGTCCACACCGTTCCCGCTTTTCTCCTCACTACGGGTGATGGAAAATATGAATGAAAGGCCTTTCATCTCTTATCTCTCCCCTAAGGGTGCCTTTAATGACTGCACCCCTTCTCCCCCCTTTCGGAACAGAAACCGGCCGAAATACGCCCCACTTGAAGTTGCATGGCCGGTTACGGCCGGCTTAGGAGTCAGAATGTTGATGATAATAGTTTGAAGATTTTTAAAACATATTGGATCAAAGAAAAAGTTGTAATGTAAAAAAGCAATTCATTTTATCTTACTTAAGCAGCTGTTCTGCTGAATGTTAAAAAGAAAGACAAAATACTCTGCAGAATTACTTTACAATTAACAATAACAAATATAAAGTGCATAGGGTAATGATTTTGAACACACAATTTCAAATACTGTTGTGGTAAATTCTCTAAAAAAACCGCCAAATAGGGTAGCTGTTAAAATTGATCAGATAAGGAGAAATATTCAAACAAACAAAACTCCAGTACAGAGTACAGTAAATGTTATTTAACGTGTTTCTTCCTTCCCTTGTCATGAGAGCCATTATGGTCGGGAAAAACCCAACACAAATACCTTAGTGCTGAGTTAAGTTAAGAAAAAATGTATCTCTTATACCTACAGTTTTGCAAAGACAACAACATACATGAAGAAATTATTGCTAAAAAATGGAAATACTTTGATGTTTTTGATAAGCAATTCAAGCTTTCTTTCAAGCCACCAGAGATAGATGCGTGTGACAATTGTGATTCCTTTCAGGCTAAACTTAAGGATAACTCTTTAAGCCAGGTAGACAGAGACAAGCTCATCGCTGAATACGACGTGCACCTTACAGAATCAAAGAGAAGGCACAATCAAAAAGTGAAGATATCAAAATGTCAGAAACAAATCCCACACATAAAGTTCTAACTGGCGATCAGCAAAAATGTTTGCCTACACCGTTGTTAGTAAATGGGATAAGTTTTTGCAAACGTAAACTGTGGACATTGAATTACACTCTTTTTCCTTCATCAGGCAACAGTGTTCACTGCATGGTGTGGGATGAAAGTAAACCTGAAAAAGGTGGTTAGGAAATCTCATCAGCTGTTTTTAAATGGTCCGAAAGTGCAATTCCTACTTCGAATGTAAATAAAATTACTATGGTCAGATTATTGTTATAGCCAAAAAAATTCCAACTATCACGTGTTTCTTCTTTATTATGCAAACATATTCTTAAATGTGTTATTATAAAGTACCTTCTGAAAGGACACACACATATAGAGGCGGACACCACTCACGCGTTAATAAAAAGAAAACGCAAGAAATTTAACAACAGGAAAATCGTGATACCATGAGATCGGCAGCAACTTGTGCGCCAATGCTCTGGGAACTATTATGTGCACAACATGGAACATGAAGATTTTAAACAATTTAATTTACTCTTTACAGGATAAAATGAACCATTCATTCAAAGGAAAGATATGTTCAGAGAGAGAAGTTTCTTCTGTCAACCTGTGTTCACATTCAAGTGCGGCAGGAAAACATAGGGATGGTTAACTTAAAACATTTGATGGCGAGTTTAACGCATTTGACCTGAACAGAATGAAAAGGCTAGTAGAAGTAGTGCAAGATTGCAGGATGGTAGGAGGCCTAGGTTTCCAACACATCTACCAGTGAAGTCAGCAGTCCCAATATTCCAGCAGAAGTACAAAGACCTATTGTCTCTGATACCTTATGTACTTCTGCTTGCCATGCATTTTATCAGAATCTGCCAAAAGCGATGTCAACAACGGAGACTATGATGACGGTGATAACAGTGATTCCCTGGATGACTAAAATGCTTTCTTTTACAATACTGTGTTACCAGTTTTGTCAGCACACAATACTATAATGTTTTTTTCGGTGAATTGTTAAAGAGACCCAAAATAAAATATTTTTTGTTTAAGTTTGTACTTTTAAGAGTTTGTTCAGTAATAAACTGCATTTTCATTTTAATGCTTAGTCTATTTTTATAACCTATCACAAACTATTACAAATAGTATAACTAACTTTCAAAACAAATTACATTATGTCTAAATTGCACAAAGTATTGCCTAAAATGTAGTTCATGCCCAAAGGTGTACAACACTATGTCCACAAAAATGTTTTTTAAATAGATTGTTAAAATGTATTATTGAAAACAATATTTCCATTTAGTCTATAATGCCATTAATAACGTGTTAATGATTCATAAAGCAATTCCTATTAGTTGCGAAGAAACATGCATTTGAAGTTTTGAAAAATCGAAACTTGCTTTCCTGAAAAATTACGTTTTGTGACATGGTGTCGTTTACCTTCGGTGTACAAAAATAAATAATATTGCATCAACACTAAAAATAGTGTCTCTAACTTCATAACTATTCTTTATTGACATTGTCAAAGCCTTTAATAAATTATGGGCTCAAAGGGTAATTGCATATGAATTCCTTCACTACATTAACCTCAAATATTCACTGATATAGAGTGTCACACAAAGGACTCCCTCATTTTAAAATTAATAACTAGGCAACAGAGATAGATAGAAGAATAAAACCAATTGAAAATTTATTTTGAAAGTCGTAATAACTTAGTACAGAAGTTTCAAAATTAGTTGCCGAAGAGTTGAGTTGTGACCTGTAGTGGTAGGCATTTGTTTTTAAAAGATTGCTCTGAAGCATAGAGTGATAGTCTTCGAACATTTCCGATGTTGAAACGTGAAAGGAGGGTTTCGGGTTTGGAACGGTTTGTCATTATATTACAAGCGTCGACCAGGCACGTTGCGGTAAATGCAAAATAGGATCCGAGCACATTGCACCCGAGTGATTTTTGCCTATCTTCAGGAAGACTTCGAGAACAGAGACATTGCTTTGAACTATTCAGTATTTGCTACATAGATTGGCATTGCTACATGGTTCAGGCATGGATTGGCCTTCATACTCTCCTGTAGCACTAAGATATTATATAAAATTGTAAGATATTAAACAATATTTGTAATATTGTACGATATCATATAATATAAAAAATGAAGAACAATATTATATAATATCTGAGAGCATGTTGTGCTACCTGGTCGCCCGATCTTACCCCCACAAGACTTCTTCTTCAAAGATATTGATTTCCGTAATACTCCTGCAACACTTGAAGTGTGCAGGAGTATCTATCTTATCTGTGAGGTTTATGCTTCTATTTCTGTTGCCCACTACAGACAGTGTCTGAAAACTTAATTCTTTGAAGCGCCATGTTTGTGCTTCGAAAGGCTCGCATTTTGGATAGATTATGTTGTGATTGCGACGATTGTATGTAAAGTTTAGTCGATAGTTTTCTTCTTGGACTGCGTACAGCGATTCTAGTGCGGAGCGGAAGTTTGAAAAGGGGGCTGCCGCTCCAGGTGTCGTCTTCGTCATCTGACTCCGGTTTAAAATTACGAGGTCCTTCCCAAACTAGACCTAAAAAATGATAATATAAACCCGGCATACCTCGTCAAAAAAACTACAATAAATTTCGGTTTCACTTTAAATTTGTAAATTATTTAATGTTGCTTATTATTAACATTAACGTTTCCTAGTAAAAATAGTTTTGATAAGATTAAAAGGTGTTCAGAATGTATGTTAAATAAAATTCGAATAAAAGATGAATGTTATAAATAAAAATGAAAATGGGAAAACTGAAAGAATTTACCCTTTGCGCTAGAATGGCTCCGCTACGGCAAAATTCTAGATGGTGCTTCATCTTGAATTTTCTTAATTTTGAAAGGGTAAAAAATACCTCTACAGTAAAAAGTCGCAAATTAAATTCTCGTGAAAAAGCACCTAAAACAATTTTTTTTTATTCTCCAAGCAATAAAATGAGCCACTGTATTCAGTGAATAATCAAAATGAAATTCAGTAATAAAATCTAAAAACTACCCTTTGCCTGATTATCTTGATTGTACTCAAATGGCAAGATAAATATGTAGACTGGGAGGGAAAAGAGAACAAACAATCGAGCATTATCTTGGTTTCATTTATCTTGCGATCAAATAAGAAATATCATTTAAATGGTATATATATTTTTTATCTAAAAGGATTTTATATCTAAAATTTTCATGAGGGATAGTCTACGCCTTGAAATCCGTAGATTAACCTGCTTACTGCCTTCAAAATTTTATACTGCAACATGCACTTTTTGTTGCCAAATCAAAAAATTGTATCATAAGCTGTAATCGAAAATCAAATTTCATTATTCTACGATTATTCTTTTCGGATTTATCAGCTAAACAAAGATTTTAATCTGTAGTTTTAAAGTAAAATTTTGTACATATTTTATATTTTAACAAACATATCATCATTGATATGAAACACACACTTATCTAATATGCTAATGTAAAAAGTATTCTACACATACTTTTCATTGAAAATAATTTTTAGCATATGTGTCATTTATTAAAAATATTGCCTAACTTTTTTAAAAAAATAGCAACAAATCTAAATTTCGAGAGAAATCAGTGGAGAATGTGACCATGCAAAAATTAGCTCATTCCTTTGAATAGTTCTTCCATGCCATTTAATTTTCTATATTCTCTGTAAAAATGATGCACTCAGGAAGGCATTCAAAAATTTAAAAACATTCGCAGATTTCTTGATTTGGTGTTGAAATGCATGCTGATTATTCATTTCTGGTATCAAACATGATTTTCTACATCGTTCTTATATAAGAAGGCATAAAATGAAAGGCTTGAAAAATATTACTTTAAGTTTTAATACCGAATACGTTTTAAAAAATCCTTATTTCAGTATTTTCTTTAGAGGGGCGGTAAAAGAAAATCTAACCAAACTAAAAAAAAGTTCTCCAATACAGTATGTCTTTGTAATAATCGACACTTTTAAATTTTGCACAGTGTCTTCTATCTATCAGAGAAGATTGGAATTTTCTCTCCCTCTCGCAGACTACAAGAAGTCACAGAAAAATTGGAAATTTACTTTCTGCTAAACGCTTTTTTGAATCGCAATTTTATAACTTCCATATTTTGGGATAAAACCCAAATAATAAGACTAACTATTATTTTAGCTTTGTTAACACAAAAAGCATTCCCAAAAAAAATTGTCACTGGTTTCCTTATTTCATATTCAATCAGATATTCCAACGCTGCGAATTCTCGACAGCAGTAAGCGCAGTTTAAAATGTGAACCATATTATAATGTTAATATGTATGGAATGGTAGTACCAGGTGAACATTCAGAGTATTTGCGAAAAGTGTACGACACCTTTAAAATGGTCTCTGATTTACTGAAATATCTCGGGCTACACTGGATTATTTATGTGCACCAGAAAATGCTTAACATCTTTCTTGACAAACAGCAAGGATTCAAAAACCTTCCATGCTGTCTTTGCATGTGTGATAGCTTAGCTCGAAAGAAGCACTGTGCCCAGTGTGAGTGGCCTGTTCTTTAAAATCTAAAAATAGGTTTGCCTAACATGGTGACGAGCTGTAACAAATGTCAGGAGAGAGATGACCGTTGTTCCTCCATTTCATTTCAAGTTTGTCCTGATTACGCAGTTTGAGAAGACATTCAATGTTGATGGTGGATGATTTTGATATGTAGTTCCTTTTTATCCATGTACTGTCTTTGGACAAAATCAACGCACATGCGTTCAATGGTCTTGTCAGGATGATAAATGATAAGGAGAAGCCAGCGTACCTGTCTTTTAAGGCAGTTATATAAAATTTTCTTGGAAATATAAAGGGAAATAAGTATCAAATTTTGCTTATTAGAATGCTATTTGATTCTTGTGAGCTCGGATGAAACACGATTATTAGCTGTATATCCTGTTTAGACAACTTCATCAATTTCCCAATCTTAGGGCGAGCAGGGAAAAAGACTTTCAACAAGATTTCAAGACGATGGAAGAGCATTACTAATGCCTTTGGGATAAATATATGACCTCGTACTATAGTCCAGTCAACGAAGGCCAAAAATCACTGAATTGGAAGAAAAACGGTTTAGTTTTCAAATTTGGGTCAGTTGTTGGGGGTAGTGTCCTAAACGACAAACTTTAAGTCCCTACCAGTGGGGGATGTGCGGGTTGAACAGGGAGTTTAAAGGGGAGGGTTTTCAATTTTTCTTAAATATCTCGAAAACTATAGGTTCTAACGAAAAACACTCAATAACAAAATTAAACAACATGAAATCTCCTCCAAGTATGTCTTACATTAGAAAAGTAGCATCAATATTTTAGAAGATACACGAAAATTTAAAAGTGCATACATCTTGAAATTCCTTATTGTAATGGTATAATCTATTAAAAGTCCTGAATCAACAACCCTCGGAAAAACTTTATGCCTATATAATAATTATACAAGAGAAGTATTGTATCTGTCGTAGCCGGGAATGGAGTGCTGATAAACCTATTCAGTCGTGCTCCCATCTTCCCCTCACTTATTTTCCCCTTCACAAGTTTCCTTCAACTAGTAGTCCAGTCAACGAATGGCAAATTAAAAAAATTGCATAGTAATGGTGTTAATTTTACACAGTTGTTGGGGAATTGTCCGAAACCAATTTTAAAAACAACTCGCTTCCCGTCCCCATGAGTACAAAGACAAGAAACAAAACAAACCCAAAATCCCTCCCTACATCCCATCCGAAATCAGCAACTGCATCAAATTCCTTGGAAAAAGAAAAGACCCAAGTATCGACAGAATTAGTAACCAGCATATTAATAAACTTCCACTGAAACATGTCCTCAAACTCACTGAAATTATTAATGGAACACTTAAAATAAATAATTTCCTTCGGAGTTGAAAGCCGCAATTGGAGTCACATTCCACAAACAGAGGAAAAACACTAACCAACCAGACAGCTGTAGGCCTTTCAACCTTCTTTCTAGCCTCATCGAGATAACTGAACAAATAAACTTAAATAGACGACAGTTTTGAAATGTTACAGCGATTGCCAAACGAAACAATGTTATGCACAACATTCCAAACCTGGAGATATTTTTCAAATATGTTTTTGGAAAAATTTCGATGATTTGAAATATTAATTAAGATAAGTTTTGACATTCATCTTAAACTTGTTCTGTATTCGAATCTCTTAAATCGTTAGAATAGCTCTGAACCATGCAATTACACAACAACAATCATAATCGCTAGCGATAACTTTTTTGACGCAATTGGCAATATTTGATATTTTTTTTCAATTCAAGAGAGTCACTTCAGTTCTGTTTTATCTCGAGGCTTACTATGACGTATCGGACACTAATAAAGCTGAGCGTATTTTAACTTTCACGTTTTTATAATTCATCTAGATCAACTGAAAATTCGCGGGGAAAAACAACAAAACTAAATTTTTTTCAAATAGAGAACGGAAAACAAAGTTCCCGTCTTCGCACGTAGTTCCAAAGTTCCCACGTAGATAATAAATATAAGCATGATTAGTTGTATTTTAATTTAGTACTCAAGCAATGCAGTGAGACATGATGTCTCAAAAATTTATTTACAAAAACTGCAATATTTGGTACAAACACACTATGAAGAGTGGGGGAACTTCGGGACGCTTTAGAAATTTTAAGCAGAATTTCAACTAAATAGTAATTAAAATGAATTTAGTTTTTTCATTGTTAACTTCCAAATATATTGAACTACAAAGATTATTTTTACAACGACTAATATTTTTAAAAATTCCTCTCTTTTGAGATGCCAATTGATTTGCCATATAAATTGTTTTCTAATTTTAACATCAGTTCCCCAGTTGTCTAATATTTGAAATGTATAATTCTGATGAAATTTTATCTTCCTGCCCGTCTATATTGATATCATAGAATTGCATGCATTGAACTGACAGATGGAGCTGAAATCTTAAAATCAGAAGCACTTGGAGCATATTTTCTCTCTGCATCCTGTCAAGTGATAGGAATATCAATTCTAATTTTTGTTTACCAGCCCGGACATAAAAATCCAAGCTTTAAATTAAACAAAAGATTTTTTTAAACATCGCTTCAAGAACCTATGTGCGAAGAAATTAATATAGTGGTAAAACTTTTAAAACACATAATATGCACATCCAAATGTTTGGCATTTTGTACTTCCTTTAATATATAAATTATTTCTGGAAAATCAATTTAAAGAAAATTATTATAACGAATGTTTGCTCAAGTAATAACTTACTAAATTATTTCGTAAGCTAATTGCCCGTTTTCCAAATAGCCTCAGAAAAGCATTAACTCTACACTAAAGGTGCTCTGTAAAATTGATGAATGACCAAACAATGCGTGTATTCTAGTTTCAGAAATTGAAAACACCGTCCCCCAACATGGCAGTTAACCGTTCACAGACACAATTCAGATTCAGGTTAATTTTAAATTACTTTTTTGCAAATTCGCCATCTAATGTTTAGTTTAAATGTATCAAATAAATGTAAAAATATGAATACAAATTTTTATATAGATTTTTTACAATGTTCTCAATTGGGAAAATTGGCCACTTCTGATTAAGCTCATTACTCTAGCCCGTTCAGGACCAGCGAAAGGAGAAAGAAGCGCTTCCCCAAGCCCGCGAGCTCCGGAAGGATGCGTACGCACGGGACCGGGCGATTTTTCCCGTTAAGCCTAATTTTATTAAAAAATTCATATAAAATTATTACTGCAAGTAAATACGCTGAAATTTACAATTTATTATCATTGATAGTATATCCGAATATAATGTAATAAAATTTTCATGATATTTAAAAAAACAACTGAACTAAAATATAATTTACCCCAAAAATACAAAAGACTGTCTAGCGAACTCCAAACTGCAAACGATAATTTCTACTCCAACCCCTAACCAATAAACATTCCATCCTTTCATCGTGCCATCAAAATATAAAAAAAATCCACCGCAAAATAAATCATAGCTCTTTAATTGCTTAATCATAACGCTTTAATTGCGCAATCCTTAAATGCGCAATCCTAACACGCGCAGTTGTTTACATAATCAAATAGCCCTCATCCAACAAAAAAAATCCGGAACTGAAAGTGCATACTGAAGGTCAACACACCGTGAAATATTATTCGAAAATTGTAACGGACTTTACCGCCATCTAGCGCCGTTTAAAAATTCAAATAAAACGTTCCAAGTTGAAATCGCATATATGTGATGACGGTCCAGAGCGAACGGAAAGAGAGATCGCATATATGTGATGACGGGCCAGAGCGGACGGAGAGAGAGATCGCATATATGTGATGACGGTCCTGAACGGGCTAGTCATTAAAATGGAAAACAATGATTATCAAACGGAATGATAAATAAAGTATTGTAAAATTATTTTTATAACTAAGCACAGATATGGATTCAATTAAAAATTTATTAATTTAAATGAATAAAAAATTTATTTTTCACAAAAAGTGTAAAAAATGAATCTTTATAACGTTATCCTATGGCACTTGGGAAGTAGTTCAAATGCAAGACCATTTTTTCCCTTATTGTACTATAATCTTGTATTTTCTACAAATTATACATAATTTCCCGAGTTGTTACAATGAGACAATGACTACTTCTTTTCAGCTGCGATATACAACCGGTAACTTTCGGTCGTGTTTGAGGTCCATTCTTTCTCTCCCCAGTTCATAAAAGGATAATTGTGACTTCCAGACGAAATTTAAGATGAGTAAGTTCGTTATGTTTTCCGTGAGTTGCTGTACGCAATAGAAATCCAGAAACAACTATATTTAGTAAATTTGCAAATAAAATAAACCTTAATTTCTTTTTCCGAAGTTTTGACGGTAGTTACAATTACAATACAATTTCATTGTTCTATGCTTACCTTTTCTTCTCTGCATGAAAACATCTTTTAATTAGCTGGATTGAAAGATGAAAATAATAATTAGAATAAACAATCACTGCAAAATTATCATTCCGGCGATACATAAATACCTATCCGACGAATTTAAATTTACCACCAAATTACAGATAAAAATGAATTTTTTTCGTTAAAACTAGAGCATTAACCTTTTAATAACAGATGGGGATTTCCTATACTGAATTATAAGAGATTTGCCCTTTTCATTCTCCATTCAATGGAAATTTACAGTAGAGAAATTCCTTCTTTGAGAGAATAGTCATGACTGCCCCCATTTGAATGTCCCCATTTGGGAATATTAAACTTTAATGAATTATAGAAAATGAGTTTAATATATAATTTTATTTTATATATTATTAGCAACGAGGAGGACATTATTAACTATGGTTACGGATTTTTTGAAATTATGGATAGTTTCTTTATTTTTTAGCTATTTCCATGCTACACACAAATAAAAATTTTAAAAAAGCCTATTTTTAAGAATTTTTGTACAACGCCTATTTTATATCTGAAGCATAATTTTAAATCAAAAAATCAAGCTTACTTTCAAATATAACTAACAATGCTTCAAAATAATATGAACAATATTTTATTTTTAACTTTATTTTTCAATTCGATGTTCCCAATTGGGAACATTGGCCTGTAAACGGTAAACAATTTATGAAAAGACATTGTACGAAAGTTTTTTTAAATTTATTTATTATTATTTATTTATGTTGCATTTGAAATCGTGTTGTAACGTGATTTATCTGCGATCCTCCCGTAGGTGGGAAGGTTTGCTAATTTCAATCCCGAATGTTTTACAGATGCGATCCAGTTGTGCAGATGGACATTGGCGGTCAAAAGAACACATGTGTTTGATGACGCATTATGACAGAGTACGATGGAACTCTAGAGGTCGCAAACTCTTTCCCAACTACAACTGTCACTGTTCTTGGAGACTTTAGATGGATTCTGGCAGACGCTCTCTCCAGAGGGCAATTTGAGTCATTAAAATTGTGGGAGGGGGAAATTTGAAAGAATGCTCTATTCGACTTAAATTACAGTGCATCAGGAACCAGTAAAACTAACTTACGATTTATTAAGCGACAACAATATGATAAAAAAACTGGACATTAAAATGAATAAATAAAATCAGATTAAATCGAACAGGAAAAATGACAGCATCTGGTAATGCATATGAATAATAGCATGCCGAACGCGGAGTAATTTACTATTTCGTCACTCACCAAAAATAGCAATTATACAATATAATCTCCATATTTATGAAATATACATTCAACAAGAATACAATTTAAAACCAAATTTTTAACAAAAGGATACTTCGGATTAATTACGAAATGGGAAATTTAAATTATTACATAAAGTTACAGTTTACTGTCCGTTATTTTTATCTCTTAGGGAAATCCAACAGCGCTACAGTCCCTCAGAAAACAGGATTTTTTCACTTATGTCTTTTTCTCTATTTGTATGCAAATACAAACCGGGATTCAAGTAGAACTGTGTAAATATCGCATATTGAGTTGTTTTATTAAATTCTCACAAAAATTATTTCGAAAATTTATATCCTTTCATCAGTATGTGTATATGAATATGTACATATTCTGATGAATCTCAGCACTTTTTTTGTAAATTTCTTTTATGAAACCAAATAAATGGCTTATTATTGTTAATATGAAGTCTAAAATTTAATTGTAATCTGTGTGTTTGCGAGTTTCTCTAGCATATTCATAGTGAACAATGTTTGGATGATGGATAATAACCGTTCACTTCGCGGGTACGAAATGTAAGTGTCATTATTGTGAAAAATACTTTAAGAATAATGTTTTAGGGATTTAAATTGTGTTCCATGAACTTACATATGTTTATTCTCATTTCTTAGGTCGTTCCAAATTGTGTTTTATTTTCTGCTAGTGGCATTTTAAAGCTGTTTAGAACAGTTTTAAGCAAATATTGAAAAAAAATTGCTTTTAACCTAGGTTTGAGATATTTGTTTTTCATCGTCAGTTTCATTTTTAACTCGTGACGAGAGGAAAAGGCGTGCTCTTTCGGTTTACACCAAATTAATTTAATAATAAATAAATATTAAAGTGTTTGTTTTAACACATTATAAACTGCAAAGAACATTTTTTTTTCATTTTCTGTTGCATGAAATTTATTATATACTTTATTAACTTTATTAATTTATTTTTTATGAAATTTTTTATTCGTTTATTTGAAATCTGAAATCGATTTCTCCGTGCAAGCTTTAGTTTTTATACAATTTAATATGAAATAATATTATATGGCCGAAATTACAGGGCTCTGGATATCAAATTAGGCTAATTTAGTCCCTCACTCTAGTAGCTCAGAATTACCATGGTTTGGTAAGAACCCAAACGTCATATACCTAATTCTTATTTTAGCTAAATAAAACTAAGAGAATCGGCAAGAAAAATCGGTGCAGGTTTTCTTATCTTGATATTTCCTATGTTTGCATTCCTGGATAGCAGTAAGCGCAGTTTAAAATGCGAACTATGGCGTAATGGTAATGTGTATGGAGTGGTTGTACCTGTTGACCACTCAGACTATCTGCGGGAACTGTATAACTACTTAAAAATGGTCACTGACTTACTGAAGTATCTCGAGTATCACTGGATTATTTATGTGCAACTGAAGATGCTTAACATCCTTCTTCACCAACGGAAAGGATTCACAAAATTTCGATCTCTCTTTGCATGTGGGATAGATGAGATCGAGAGAAACACTGGGCTCAGTATGATTGGCCTGTTCGTGAAATTCTGAAAGTAGGTACGCATGCTTAACAATGGGTGTGATCTAAACAGGAGTGTTCGATGATCCTCAAAATTGTGCCTTTGTGTAAAATTATTAATTTGTCAGTAAGATAAATGAAAAGGAGAATTAAGCCTGGATTTCATTGAAAGCAGTTATACAAAATGTTAATGGAAACAGAAAGGCAAATAACTGACATTTTGGTAACTACAATGCTATTGGATTTTTGTGAGCTCGGTTGCAACATGAGTATAAAGTTGCTTTTCCTGCTTAGCCCCTTGACCACTTTCCCAATCTTGGGCGATAAGTGATGAACAGAGAAAGAGGCTTTCACAAAGATTTAAAGACCATGGAAGAGCACTACCAAGGCCACTGGAACAAAATGTAAAGTACGTACCGCAATAAAAAAGTGTACAAACGCTAAAGTTATAAATAAAAATCCTTGTCTGCATGTTGCTAATTATTCTACAAAAATGTGTTTTGCGTTTATTCATGTTTGCTATACATTATTTATAAAGTTATAAATTCAAATAAAAATCTAAAAATTGTATTTAGTAAATAAATCTACAGCTTACAAAGAAAAACTAATTTCAGATTCGAAATACGTTTTTTACTTGAATTAGGTGAGAACAAGTGCTGATATGTTACAAGTGCTGCTATGCTTTTATGTTACAAAAATTTTGTTTCCCTGTGGTATTATTAATATAATTATAATTTTAATAGTATCAATAATTATTTTAATTATAATTTCAATTTATTTATTTTTACTATTACTTTAAAATTTATAATTATACTTTATAACAAAAAATGAATTAAACACGTTTAAATAATTTATGACTTCTCATTATATTTGATTATTAGCATTAAGCTAAAACTTAGAATTAATACAGTTGAAATTCGAAATTTAAATTCCAATTTTAATTAAATAGTAATTAAATGAATTTAGAGTTTTCGTTGCTAACTTCCGAAAATATTCCACAATGATTATTTTTATAACAACTAATATTTTAAGCATTCATCTCTTTTACCGTGCCAATGGAGTTGCATACAATCTTTTCTCTACTTTTAACATAGTTCCACCAGCTGTCTAGTATTTGAAATGTATAATTCTGATGAAATTTTGTCTTCCTTCCCTTTTATAAATCGATACCATACAATTACATCCATCGAGGTAACAAACGGTTACTGCAATCTCAACATCAGAAAAATGGAACATAGTTTCACCCTGGAACCTTTCAAATGATAAAATCATCATTTGTAATTTTCGTTCACCAGCCTGGATATAAAATTCCAAGCTTTACATCATAGAAATAATAGTGTTAACTTTGATTCAATTTGTGACTAGTAATAAAATATATATAGAAACTGCTTTTATTAAAATAGTGGTTACACATTTAAAAACAGATATATGCATATCCAAAGGATTTGGGTTTTTGTACTTCCTTTAATCTATAAATTATTTCCGGAAAATCAATAAAATCTAAATTATTATAAGCCATGTTTGTTCAAGCAATACCTTACTAAATTATTTCCTAAGCAAATCGCCCGTTTTCCAAATAGACTAAAAAAGGCGTTAACTCTAGAATATTTCAATTGATGAATCCTGAAACAATGTGTGCATTCTAGTTTCTGTTATTGCACAACACCGTCTCCCAACATGGCAGTTAAAAATTTAAGAAATGAAATTGCACGAAAAAGTTTCGCTTTAATTTGTTAATTATTATTTAAATATTCATCAAAAATAGTTGCATCTGATATGTCTCAATATTGCCCGAAATCATATGCGCATATCATAATGATAATAATTCTGCTTTCAGGTCACTCCATTAATTCTGGCTGATAAATATCAAAAGTTAAGAAAGATTCTATAAAGCATTTAAGTTTTAAGTTTGAAATCATCTGACACTTTTATGCGATGCAAGTACCACTTGAATATAGTATATGCATCTTGCCGCTACGTGATTTTTTAAACGTTCAATGCAATTAGTAGAAACCAACACCACATAGAATATTTTAAAACAGCATAGTATACCTAAAAATGGCCGTTTCAAAGCGTAGGAGACTCTTTCATAAATCGTCATTCTCGATTTTTTTTCGGAGCCACATGCATCAATATTCGAAAACAAGATCTTCAAGAAACTTCACACCATTGATAGAGGGTTTGACGGAACGCACGAGTTCTAAGATCCAAAATCTCCGAAACATAATAAAGGTTTCCCTCAGACCTTTGTAAGAACTTGATTCAAACTCAGATGATTATTGCATGGATAAGAAAATTTTGTTCAGCTGCAAGGAAAGAGTTTTTGTAAATATATTGCCATTGGATAATAAATTAGACATTTTTCAAGCCTTTTAAATAGTACAGAAAAAGGATTAAATAGAAATAATAACACGAAAAATAAGAGTTCTACCCAGAACTCATCTTTATGAAGAACGTCCATGTTCTGAAGAGACATTAAGCCTCCGACTGCATAATTTTTTTGAACTTCTATTTAGATGGAACGTTTTAAAACATGGAAGGGCTAGATATAAATTTCTTATATCGTTGATTTAAAAATATATTATTATAAAATTACATAAAGCAATGTTAGAATAGTTTTTTCATTAAAACATACATTTATACTTGAAAGAGTTTAATTATTTTAAAATGATTTTAAAAGGCAAAATCTTCGGTAAAGTAAAAGGCACATTTCTCTAGCATCTGAGACGACTTAAAAACTGTATAGTGAATTCTATTAATATTAATATATTGTCATAACATCTGGATATATATCTGTGAAATTACATTATTTCAGGATTGATATGTTAATCTTCTGCGGTGTCCAAAGTAGAGGATTGGACGATTGCGAAGGATACTTAATAAAATTTACAATAATGTGATGGGGCGACTGCCACATTTATATATTAGTACTTTCGGAGTCGCAGTCCTTTAGAAGTTGTTGATACTCAGAACGTTGATACAAAGTTTTTTCCTACCTGAGACATTTTTATCACCTGTGAAGGAACTTTCAGCCAACTTAAAAATGTAAAAAGTAACTAAAATTGTTTTAATAATGAAAATTAATAAATATAGAATAAATGGATGAACATTTAGAGCTACGAAAGAGTATGTCTTTTAAAAGTTTCTATCATTATATTTGAATGAAAGCTCGACGATTGGTTTTAACACGATATCTTCAGCAGGATGACACACTACCTGCAAATACCAGCATGCATGATGCGACATACATGATACAAAAATCGTTCAAATCTCTCTACTTGGGAGACAGATCGAAATAGAGCTACCAAATACGGCAGGTAGCTACTTCTTGGGTAGAAGGCGCTCTCTAAGACAGGGTTTTTCAAGATTTTCATTAGATTTATTTATAAATATTGAATCAAATTTTAGCCCTTTGAAAACCACAGTGCTTTGAAATCTACTTCTTTTAAAACACAGAACGGCCGAGGACAGAAATGAAAGTAGGTAAAGATTCCCCTCCCCCTTCTGGTAAGCAAGTGTTCATTTGCGTCGTGGAGGGTTATTTTACCGTCTCCTTTATCGTATCCAAACCATTGATGAGTGAATAGGGGTCATTTACAAATTGTGATAAAACTATATATTTTCAGTAAAATATTTTCTACAAGCTTTATTTTTTACTGCTGTATATGATTACAACAGTAAAAGACAAATTTGATGCGAAAACACGCTATTGGATTTTAATGAGCATGAAGGTACCATTTTAAAATCATTGCTGCGTCAGAAAAATTTGATCATTTAAGAGTTGTAATTTTTTTTATTTCAAGAATGTACTCATCTAGATAACTCACTGTAAGCAAGTAATATATTATATTTATTAAAACCTAAAATAATTTTGATTTAGTTAATTATAAAGAAATTTATTTCCAGAGCAATTGCTCAGATTTATTTATTAGTATCTAAAAGAGAAAAAAAGTCCAAAAGTTGGAAACTATCATTAAGATAAACGTATAAAAAGCAAAATTATTTCCAGAGTAAATAAATCAAAATTTGTTACAAATTACAGAATTTAAAATTACAAAGCAGAACAAAAGAGACGACACCTGACGGAGAATATTTACTTGGGCATGATATTCTCTTTTTAGGAGAAACTTACTATTTATAAATATTGTTAGTATACTGCTAAAATTAAAGAAGTCAAAACCTGTCCACCTTCTGAAGGCACACGATTGTTATTAAACACAAAATGTAATTGCTACGAAGAAAAGAAAAATGTCGTATTTTAATGAATGTAACAATTAAACCCTGGGTATTCTAATCAACGGGGACTTTTAATTGCATTATTTTTTTAAAAATTACATTTTCTGACATAAACAGCACTCTGAATACCTAATATCTGCCAATGTTCAAATGATCTGTAAGATTTTTTTGAAGTGCGAATATTTCATTCATTCCATTTATAATTAAGACGATTTAAAGTATTGGTAGGAAAAAGATTTAGCTTTGGAAAATACTTTTTATTGTTGCAAACACAATTTACTAAAAAAACAATGGATTTTATATTTTGGCAGTAAGGCATTTTAAAATAAGAATATTTAAGTCATTGTATTCATAATTAAGACTTTAAAATACTGTTTGGAAAAAGAAATACTACAAACACAATTTTAATTTTTAAAAAAATCAGTACATTTTGTTTACATACTTTCCGATATTGGTTTTATAATAATTTACATTAAAAAAATTTCCAATCTGAAATTTATTAAAACTAAATAGAATTCATCAATATCAACAAGCGATATTTTGTTAATTTATTCCTGATATAAAACTTTCCAATATTTAGGCATTTTAGCAGTTAGCAAGCAGAAAGAGTAACGTAAATTAAGCATCTGCCCTCGAGCACTTACTGGAGACATAAATCAAGAGTGACAGTGTGAGGGGAAACAACCATTGTCAACAAGCTAAGATTGCTACGAACCGTTTCCCTACCCTTTTGAAAAGGGGAAGGAAAGAAGCATGCGACAATTCGGCCGCTCGGCCGTTTGTCTGGCAGATTGCATGAGGGGCCGGTAAAGCCGTTGTGGCAGTCAGAGGGTTTTAAGGTTTTAAATCAAGAACCTCGGAGCTTATTATTGCAAAAAAACTTTTTTATACCATTTAGAGTCCCAAAAATTAGCTTTTCAGTCATATAAATTTTATTTCGTTGATTGTTATTTAATTTTAATAAATGTAAAATATTTGTAAGCATAATTTAGAACTCTTTTTTCCATGGTGTTGGTTACTGCATTTAAACACACGCGTATTCCAAACGTATTAAATATATTTTAGTGATCTGTCGTTGCTATGTAATTTAGAGTATATTTTTAAAAATGATATAAATACAAGCAAAACAAGCCTAAAACGCTGTCATACTAAAGGCAGAGAACTAGAGATTCGTAACTATTTAATTACTTTATATCCGAAAATTAACGCTAAAATCCGAAAATATACCTGATATGAGCTGCGACTTGTGTTCCAGGTTCGAAGTAAGATTGTTCCTCAACCTGTTTCTTGTATTATGAAACCTGCCGCATTTCAAAAGCATTTCATTCGATCTGTAAAGACACTTGTGATCCAAACGGTTTGTGAACCAATCGCGAGCAATGGGAAAGGAGCGAACCCACCTCAAGCCTTCATTCATCGCTTCTATACCGACATTGGCGTGGTGGAAATAGTTGGAAGCGATTTAGAACCCACCTTGGTTTGCAGATTTGTCGGTGCAGACTCTTCAGTGGTTGGATGGCAATCGGAAAGACGAACTGGACTCGAATGCGTCCCAACATAGATTGCGAATCTCTTGGTATTTACCGAAAAACAGAGAGTATTTGACCGCGAATTATATAACTCTTTCACACCTGCGAACCACCAGCTCGCGAAACTCTCCAGGAAGGTGCGGAAATGCTCGATTTAAGGCAATAGCAAAAGAGGGGTAAAAACTGGTTTAAACTTAGTAGTGAGTTAAATGCTACGATAATTAACTGTTATATTTTTAAGATACAGGTTGTATAAGTCTATTAATAAATGTATTAATGAATACAAAAGAGCGGCGTTATAAATATTATGAACAAATTCAAATAACGTATCCCCAAGTACAGATGGCCGTATTAAGCATTATTCGTACCCCGGTTAGTTTTTCCATCAGGAATCTGAACCGTTTGATTTTTAAAGGGGATTTCTGCACTCTGGGCCGAAATTACTTTTTTTGCGTTTTTGATTCGCTGAAAGTAGTTTCATCGTTTAGTATAAAACCTGAAATTCTGCCATTCACAGTTATGTATGATCCGTACAGTTATGTACATTCATAGTTATGTAGTTTCCGTATGATGTCAGAAGGGGACTTCTGAGCAGAAAACGATCTTCAATTGACCCTCAAGAGGACTAATATTTATTTACAGCACTATTTCTGATGCTAAATTTTGCTTTTAAATCTGAATTTTAGTTAAGAACAAACAAATTTTATGTTTTTATTTTGTTTGAATTTTTTTTCTGTTTTACATCTACCTTATACTTAAAAACCAATAACTTTAAAATCCTAATTTATTTTTGATTAAAATTTGCCAAAATGAAATTTGGGATAGATTTGAATTTTATATTTTAATTATTTATTTCAGTAAATTCTAATACTTTTTATAAGTTGATTTAAAGGTGACTATACGCAAAATTTCAGATGACATGTTGCAAATAAAATGTATATTGTTTGCCCGTGTGAGTCATACAAAATCTTTTACAAGCGTACAATCCCTTATGGATTTTCTGACTTTCAGGTGGACTTTCATTCCCATAACATCATGTTTAAAGTCTAATTTTGGATTTCCCCCAATCAAACTAGTAATTACTTCCTCCAACTTGGCGAGGGTGTTGTGCATGATTAAATGTGATACCACAAACTTTAATATATTTTATACTTACTTTTTAATGTTACTTGTATGTCTGCATAATCGTATGCACCATCGGACTTTACGACGGAACAAGCGGCGTTATTCAGAAGTTCACCCTTTTCTATTTTTTCTTTTTATAATCTTTCAATTTCGGTTTTCTAGTCTAATTTACAAGACAAGAAACTGTTTCTAATCTACAAAGTATAAGTTTAACTTCGGTTTCAGTTCATTTCACTGTATTTATTTATTTCTCAGACCCTCGTTTATATTTTAACCTCCACTTCGTTGTTGCGTTTGGATGCATTCAAATAATGAGCTTCAGTTTGATGTCACATATACTTTACTGGGCTATTTTCATATACACACGGACTGACATTGTATTTTACAGATCTTTTGTTGCATCATTATTTATCTCAGGCGGCTGTACTATCAATGTTCTACCTAGTCCAGGACACATCGTTATTAACAAATTTAGCCATGACTCTAGAGATCTTCCATCCTTTCAGGAGTTCAGCTATAGTTCTATCTGCACAAACCTATTAGACACAACAGCTTCACAATTATATGTTCTCTTGCTTGAGAGGAGACAACCCCAGAACTTATCTCAGTTGGTGCATCAACATGTTTCCGTCATGTCCAGATACAAATTCCAATGTTCAATGCTTGCATTTTTCAATTTGTTATGAACTTTATTTACTGCAAAAGCGCGGTCATCGTCAATTTTTTTTGCATGTTTTATAAGTCATTACTCTCTCATTTAAATTATGTTTATATTTTTTAGAGTTCATTTTGTACATCTATCTTTATAGTTTTATAATGCTTTTCCATTGATATGACTTTAATCGTTTTTTACGGTGTAAGCTAATTCAAGGCGATGACGCCATAAGAACCAAAACTAGTTGTTGATAGGTAAGATGCGTTTCGCATGAATTTATGCTGCGGTGGAGCATGACTTATTTTTTCTTCCTAAGGTATGAGCGCTGTTCCTAATGTACCGCTGGAAGGAACCCTAAACCCTATATATTTGATGCCAAAGTCAGATTTTCAACTAGATGCTCCAACGTCTCTTTAGCTACTTTAACTGTTTTTCCCTTTCGCCTTCGTGCTGAATAATCCATGTTTTAAACCAGTAATAAGTGAAGAAAAGTCATTCTACAACGTATATATTCAGATCAAGTGGAAATCCCCCACAATAAAATGTCATCTCCGCATAACCAAAAACATTACATTTGGACTGTTGGATAAATGTCGTGGTCCTATTTCATCGGCTGTAGTCCGTTAGCATGCCTGGACTTCTTCTGCTGGGTGAAATAAGAGACTTTTGGTGCTACGAGGTCCCATTATTCAGTTAAGGGCGTCTCTCACATCTCAGTATTATCATTCTGAATGCTGAGACAGACCAAGATCTCCAGAACGTTAGAGATTCCCGTACGGCGCCTCTGTAATGAGAGCCTGTGGCTGCTTCTCCTTGAATTTCGAACTCCATCTAGCGTAACACAGAAATGGAAATTTCTCAATAAAAAATTCTATTCCCCACTAAACGGCTGTTTCTTTGCTTCCAGCAACGTAGCTCACTGTGGGGTATTTTTCCTGCAATACCATTGTGATTGCGTCGTCTGTGCCCCCCTACACCCCCAATGTGATATTTACAGCCAACCGCAGTCCCTAAGTCGACGTTAATAATAATTTGTACAATCCTTAGATATGTTAACTTCATTTTGTAACTCTCAAGTTTTGATAATTTTGATAATCCCGTATCAAATGGCGAATCAAGTTATTTCACCAGCCGGATTATAAACCTCCGAGACCAAATGAATGGATTATAACGAGACAAGTTGCATAAACATAGTTTAAATATTCCCAATGAAAATTTTCATATTAAAGAATGGTGGTGGGAATTTATAAAACCCATTGTATATTTGAGTCTGGTCATTTACTAATCTCCAAATCTCCAATTTTATAGAAATCATTGACAAATTTACATTATAGTAGTACTTGCGATTCATAATCTGTTTATTATAAACAAAATCAAGTCACAATTTCCGAACGAAGGAATTGTCTTACTGCGTTCTGACCATGTGCATTCCAAGTTAGATTCTCGACAGTCTTTCCTTCTTCACTACTCACTATTTAGTTTTGAAATTTATTTGATTCAAATGTTGTTATTTTGACATGATAATGGCAAACTAATATGTATAGTATATTTTGAGAAAAAGAGAGTTCACAAAAAAGTAGAAACCAGTGCTATTCTAGTTACTAAGGACAGACGGACAGGCTCTGTCCCATTCCTTTTCGCCTTTAACCATTACAGTTATTAGGACAGTTTAGAGGATATGGGATAGACAATTTCTTTTCAATAAATTGTGACATAAAAGTCACCCAGGCTGAATAGCAGCAGACAGTACATTAAAACCAGACTAATCAAGCCTAAGCTTTTTGTTTTGCTGAAGCTGGAAGCCCAAAGTCTTTCTTTTTTTCTTTGGTTTTCTCTTATCTTTAAATACTTGAAGAAAGGTTTTAAATGCACCTTCTTTAGTTTCTTCTAGAATACATTTTAATCCAAATTTTAATACCAAAAATTTCACTCCACAAGGCTTTTCAATTTTAAATCCTCTTAAAGGCGCTTACGGATGATGGTCCCAGTGGAGCTCAGTAGTGGCGACCATCCTTAACAACCTACTTATAACTATAAATTTGCTTGGCTGTGTTTTAAACGGTATTCTACAGCTATCAAATGTTTGAACGATCATTCTTATTTTCAGTCTTTATTTAGTCTTTCACATTCCTTAGTCTCTCTGGATACTGAATTTTATCAATTGCAGTAGTCAGAGACCAATTGAACATCGAACAACTCACATTCATTACAGAGACAGCACGAGAAATTTCTTCTGTATTCTAATCTCGGCTTGTATTTACGAGCAATCAAGCATCATTCGCTCCCACAATAATGGGAATTCGCATGTG